>RCUC01169320.1:0-58053 GCA_003697995.1 Taxidea taxus jeffersonii | reverse complement strand
AAAAAAAGAAAAAACCCACCCACTGGAGTAATAGAAAAGACAATGTAAATACATTTAATAAATCTTAAAATATAATATTTTTTAAAAGTCATAAAATGATCTCTATTTTTTTCTTCTATCAGGATAAAGAATCAAACTCATAAGAATGAAACCAAAATTACATATAAAAGTAAAATACCCAAATATAAGCCAGGGCCTTTTTCACACAGAGTTGATTTCAAAGAGAGGCCATCAATCAAAATTAATTTTAAAAAACAGAAACTTATTACTTGTACTTTTTGAAGAGCACTGAAAGATCCAGTTCATAGGCTATTGCAGTGCTTCAAAATACTTTTCTCTTGTCTCCAATTCCTAGACTTCCTCAAGCTCTGCCAGAGGGTTTTCTTATAGAACCCCAACCCTCCAACCCATCCTCCATTGGCCCCTGAGAACCTGCCCCAGAACCTCTCTTGGGGGAACCCCCTTACTCCTTTCTCCTTTTCACCTGCTGCTTCAAAAGAGCCCAGGAATACTCTGGAAAACAAAAGCCAAAATACCTTTTCTTCTTTTGCAACATATGAGAGAGTGAATAACATCTTACTATTTGCAGGACTTCACTCGAATAGTAGCTATTGTTCTATCAGAAAAACAATGCCAAGGTAAGGAGGATTCTGGGCCATCCACAACTACTTCACCTAGCTTAAGTGGCCCTAAAGGCAATCCATCCTCTTAATTTCTCCTGTTTGTGCACATTCCTTAGCTACTGTCCATTTTAACAGCAACTATACACACACACATGCGTGAGTAAACACACACGTGCATTTTGAAGGAGAGAAAAGGAGCATATAAACACTGTGGATTGAAAACACCTGAGTAATGAGAATAAAAAAGAATTAGACGGCTCCATTTTCCTGGCTATGGGTGCAAGTATATGCTTGTGTGTCTGTGTGTACAAGCGTGTGTGTGTTCCAGGAAGTATGAATGTGCATTTGTGGGCTAGTACATGAATGTCTGGTCTTTTCACTTGAATTAGGGGAGTGTAAACTCTCCTTTATTTCACTGAATTAGCTCTAAATGACTATATGTCCTTTTTCCCTGCAAGTTTGGTCTTATTGAAAAACAGAAATTTCTTTCTTTTTTTTTTTTTTGAAAAACAGAAGTTTCACATGGATAAACCCATTATGTAATTTCAATTAAGCTCATTAAAGATATAAAATGACCCAAACAAAAGACATATATTTGGTGACAGCCAAATTAATATTTTAAACTAAATGGAAGAATTTAGCAAATTTCAAACCCTATATCATGCCTATTTTATAGGACTAAAACCAATAAAGTCTCTACCTCAAGATAATAGCAAATGATGCATATTAACAAAAGTATATCCACCTTCCTTGAACGGCATCAATTTAAACCTTAGATGAAGCCATTTAGATTCACCGCAGTAAAATAGATAAAATAGGTTTTGGATAATAAAGTTGAATTTTCCATCATAAAATGGTGTTTTTTTTAAGTTACTTACATGAGCTCAAGCTTTCAAGACATTGCTTCCTCGTCTATTTCTCCTCAGATTGAGTGAAATGATATTCAGATTATAAGATTCAAAATAAAAATAAAGATATAAGAAGATCAACTGGCCTAAAATGAAAATGTATCCTGGGAAACTAGAGAAAGTAAAGTTAACCTTTGGGGAACATTTATTTGCTGATCCCTTGGTTTTGGGAAACTCCCCTCCTCCCTCAACAAAATTGTTCTACCCTAACAGGTATCATTGTTTTCACTCTACACAGAGCATCTTTACGTGGCGCTGAGAAAAGATGGTCTTCTTAGTACATCTTGTATTCCAACTCCTTCCCTAAATTTTTTGTCCACCCACATTTGCTAGTCCCCTAGCCTTCATTTTTGCCTATTCAAAATGTACTTCTGAGAATAACCAAAAGTATGCTACTCTGGATGGTACTGGTCTAGCAGGAAGACATATTCCATAGTTAGTGCAAAACCTGATGGTTATGTGCATGATGCAAGATGCAAGATGGAAGATGGAAGCAGGTGGGGGTATATTTCATGAGAAGGTGCATGTAGCGTGGTCCATAAATAGCCCTCGAGCTTTGACAAAGGCTCATGGAAACCAGGTACTTTGGTGTTTGTCTCAAATACCATTGGCTTATCAGTTAGAATAGTTTATCAATGACCAGCACACAACTCAGATAACTAACGTGGCCAGTGACTCCTCTGCCCCAGAGGAGGAGATGCCCCAGGCATGGTGCCTCAGGAGCACTGCTCTGCCTCCAGCAAGGGTGCCCACTCACCCCCACTCTTGTAGCTCATCATCTCCCGTTTTGCTCAATGAGAGACTCTAATTAGCTAGTTGGGGTCACATAATTCATCCTCAACCTAATAAGAACAAAATACAGTCCTGTTAAGTGGCCCAGGCAGAGAGCCGGCCCCTTCCAGCAGTCAAGGTCAATTACCAAGAGAAACAAGAGAGACATCTTGTGCAGCGGGCAAGCAGCAGAAACAGCTAACACGTTCTGCTACCTGCCGCACGGAATAGGCCCATTGCTGGTTTGTGCTGGATTTGGGGTTTTATCCTGCCCTTGAGAATGAAAGCAAGGAAGACAGGAGGGGAGCAGCTTCCTGCAATGGAGAGGGAGGGACTGGGATTCCCAAGGTTATCAGACCACGCCACCTCCCCCTCACTTACTTACATGGAAAGTGAGTCAGCGGGCATAGGTGATCTCTAAACCATTTAGCTTTATGTTCTTTTCCTTGCTGTCCATTCCCCTTTTTTTCCTACATTAAAAAAAAAAAATCAGGTGTTTTGAGAATCTGGGGATTTCCATCTGCCCCCATGGTTGGCACTCTCTGCCATCACCACTCTGCCCATAGTACCAACGTTCAGCTCACTTTCCTTCCTGCATTTATTTTTTCCCTCCTGTTTTAAAAGAGTAAGTAGAAAGAGTTTGGGCCACATGAATTTGCTTCACGTACACATAGTCACAGACAAGAATTTCCCACTGCAGCCCACTCTGCTGTGAACTTGGAGCATTGCATTTCTGAGACATTCCCAGTTTTCTCTAGCCGCGGGAAGGGGTGCCAGAGTGCCCTGGGCCTAGAGGCGGGAGCTCTGCAAGACTGCAGCTCTACCACGTACTGGAGGTTTCTAGGCCATTTGAAATCTCATCGTCTTTACAAAAATCGAAACACGGCCTCTTCTCTCACAGGAGAAGTGTAGGGAGAAAGCAAGACAAAAATATGCAAAAGTGTAATAAATAATGAAGAGGGAGACAAATGTAGGATATTTCATGATGCATGAAAGTGGGTCAGCAGTAGTCATTCTGTAAAGCCAATGTTGGAAGGAGCACCCTGAGACCAGTCTTTTCTGTCTCTAGGTAACCTCAAATGTGAGCTCCCTGGAATGCACCTGCCCATAAACAGCATTCCAGCACACAGGTATCTCTGAGTGAGGACCCTCTTACCTCTGTTACCAGGACTGGACACTACTGACTCATGCCATCCTGGCCTCACCAGCCCTGTGTACCTCCCTGCAGAGGAGGAGCACGACAGTCCCACTGTCTAGACTCCGCCCGCCCCAGAATTATCTGGTTAGCAAATGCTGCCTGATGACATTCCTTTGTGATAGAATGCCTCTAGCCAGGTTCTGGATGCTGTTCCCTGCTTCTCTCCTTTGCTCATTCTTCCTACCTTCCTTCATCCCTCCCTCCTTTCCTTCCTTCCTTCCTCCCTTCCTTCCTTCCTTTCTTCCTTTCTATCTTAAGATTTTATTTTTATTTGACAGAGAGAGAGAGAAATAGCAGAGAGGGAACAATCAAGAGGAGTGGGAGAAGGAGAAGCAGGCTTCCTGCTGAGCAGGGAGCCTGACACAGGACTCAACCCCAGAACTGTGGGATCATGACCTGAGCCAAAGGCAGATGCTTAACAACTGAGCCACCCAGGAGCCCCTGCTTTTCTGAGCAAATGGATAAAAATGTGGTCTGTACAGGAGTAGGTGAGTGGGAGATAAAAAATACAATTTAAAAAAAACATTATTTAGTGTTTCCTATAGGCAAAGCATGCCAAGTGTTATACCTACATTGTCCCATGTTATCCAGCCTGCAATGTTTTTAGGTAGATAATACTACATACGAATCAACTCACATGGAGAAAATGTAACCCACCCAAGGTCACGGTGCTGGTGAGTGGCAGCACTAGACTGGCCTGAGTCTATACACAGTGCTCTTACCACATAGATAAAAGCTGAGTTTCTCAAAGTGTAGCTGAGAACTGGAGCCTGAGCCTCTCCTAGGACATGGTTAGGAATGCAGACATTCAGCCCTCCCCAGAGAATTACTAAATCAGAATCTGTATCGTGACATCATCCCAGAGGGGTTCACATGCCAGCTAAGGCTCGAGAAGCCCCATATTAGATCTCGTGATAAGCGGTAAGTAGAGAAAGGAAAGGTGTAAGAAAGAGAAATTCTAGTAAAACTCTTGGAGGACTGCCGGAAACAGAACTGTCGTGATTTGAGAGAGCTAATTCGAGCCAGCTGCATTCTGTTCCGCTGTTGGATCATAGCGTCCATAATCGCACGGCTCCTTAATGTCCTATCAGAAAGAGGAGAGCATCGCTCTATGCAGAGAAGGAAACATTTCGAAGGTTTGATTAAAAATACAAGGTTTTAACAGAGAAGTAAATAGACACCCACAAGCCTCCCATTGAAGGTTTTCCCTCACCCTATCTTTTTTTTAGAACCGTGTTGCTGAGAAAGAATAAAACGCAGAAACGAAGGACGCTTGCAAAAGGCTTTTGTTAATCGGCCGCCACCAGGACTGGATTTTTGGACGTGTGTCCTGGTAGACATTCCGACTGCCAACACTGAAACTCTGCATAATACACTGAGCAAAAAATGCTATAAAATGAAAAAGGCAATAAATTTAGAATCACTAAAACTAAAGTGCTGCTTTGTATAGTTCAGTCTGTGTATTAGCCAGAGAAGGGGAGTCCAAGGATCCTCGAGGTAGGACGAACAATAAGAGTGCTCCCCCCAGAGTGATTCACCGCCAAATGCAGGCGAACCGGTGATGCCTCTGACAGCCCTACCAATGAAGTTTGAACCCGCTGTGGCAGACAGGAAAACAAGTTGCCAAATTAGGTAAAATATTTTCACAAATGTAATCCACTCTACAACCAGAGTTTTTTGGGTCCCAGCCAGGAGACAAAGACACATGAACTCTGATTGAAATGGGCATGGACAGATACACTGTCTCTTGGTCCTAATCTCTCCTAAGTGAGGTGGGCTGTGAGGGAGGCAGGTGAGGGCAAGGGAGTCAGGATGCGGGGACAGCTGGGGACCAGCTGAAATCAAAAGGTGGCCTGTGACCAGTAGGGGGTAGTCAAGGGACCTGGTCAATTTCGAGCAACGCTGTTTATTTCTGATCTGGAAAAGGGAAGGAAACAGCTGTGCTTTGAGCCTGGGTCCCTGTTTAAACCTCAGGACTGGCCATAGCTCATTTGTTTCCTAATGAAATCCAGAGTGGACACTTTTATATGGAGAGTCTCCATAATCTCCAGTCCAGCAAACAAAAGTCCACGTCAACATCTGGCCCTGCAGAGAGGCCAATACATCATTTACAAAAACACAGGGATACTGTGAAGACTGAGTCAGCCGGCAAGAGGCCCCTTGCAAATCTCTCTAGAGTGATGGGGCAGCTTGATTTAGAATAGTCCTAAGGCTCGAAAAGGAGGACTCTCGTTCCTCTAGGATGATCCCAAATTTTTTGCGTTAGTCACGTGGACTCTCTTCAGAGAGAATGATATTTCTCTAAAGGTTTTAGTTTTATGAAATGTGTGTTCCACAAACATTCTCTGTTAGGTTGTTTGCTTATGGTCTGTCGGCTGTGGGTGAATTAGCTGATTGTTTGCCCTGGGGCAGGAAGTGCCTTCTGGTAATGCCGGAGCTGTTAGGCCCTGCAATTTAGGGGCTCCAAGCAACACGCATTGGTTATCTCACAGATTGGTGAGTCAGCAGTCCAGGTTGGCTGGTTTCTCTGCTCTTGGTCTTTCACGTCGAAAGTCCACGTGTTGGCTCCCTGGGCTCCTATCTCAAGTCCCTGGAGAAGAAGCTCCTTCTAGGTTCAGTCGGGATGTTTGCAGAGCCCAGATTCTCCCCTGGGGGGACTGGGGTCCCTGCTTCCTTGCTACTTGTGCACTGAGCTGATCTTAGTTCCTAGAGACCTTTCCCTGGTCCTTACATTTGGCACCTAGTCGCAGAGCTGCAAAGGCACTTGGGATGGAACTCACATTCAGAATCCTTATGACTTCTCCTTCAGCTTCGTCTCTCTGCTTCCGGCTGGAGAGACTTCTCTTCTTTCAATGGCTCATATGATTAGATTGAGCCCATCTGAGACATCCAGGATAATTTACTTATTTTAACATCCATAATCTTAAGAACATCTTAAACCCTCTTTGCTGGGTAATGTGACCTTTTCACAGGTTCCAGGGATCAGAGCATGGACATTTTGTGGGGAGGTAGGGGCATTACTCTGCCTACCACCAAATCAGAGTAAGGGCAGATGAAAAAGAGCTACGCACAGCTGGTGAACGGTAGGAAGAATCAGCTCTGGAGGTGCGCTGAAGGGATGATCTTGTAGCAAACATTCATTTTTATGGGTCCATTGAATTTTTAGAACTATAAATATTTTAGCTTTAAAGTAGCATAACATGGGGCACCTGGATAGCTCAGTCGGTTCAGTGTCTGACACGGATTTGGGCTCCAGTCATGATCTCAGGGTCCTGGTTTCAAGCCCCACACCAGGGTCCACACAGGGCATGGAGTCTGCTTAAGATTCTGTCTCCTTCTCCACCCCACCTCCCTCTCTTAAAAAAAAAAAATAATAGCATAACATCCTGCCTTGTGATTAATACTATGCATCTAACCCTATGAATTTGTATGAGTGTGAATTCCTCTCTTATATCCAGGAGTTATACTATACTAGCTTTTCAGATTAAAAATTTGAAATTAGAAAGGATAAATAACTGGTCTAAGTTTTCATTGTAAGTGTGTCTAGAGATAGCCCCTGAACACAGGCCTTCTGAACCTCAAACCACTGTCATACCAACTTGCTCAAACATGTCCATAAAAGAAATGATGCAGTAAAGGCATAAAGAACGGAAGGAAAATACATCCCAGTCTAGCTCTCCAGATGTTATCAACATAAAAATTACAAGTCCCCCCAATATTTGGTAAAAATAGAAATGTAATAAAAATGCCTGAAGTCTTTTTGCAGATGGTAAAATTCAAACAATTACCAAAAAAAAGAGGAGGAATTATAGGCATTCTCTAACTTCTTTTACTGAAATCACCCAAGTCCATCAAGTAAAAATTTAATACAAACTATTAGACATTTTTTTTCCTATATTTTTTCTTTTAAATGCTGCTTAATTGACAGAAAATGGGAAGTGAAATCTGGGTCATGGGTATTTCTCTGTGACTGCTCAGCCTCCAAATGTCAGATTCAAATTGATAAATGGAGAAGCCCCTCATGGCTACTTCAGAGACCCCAGGGAAAGAATAGTTGCTTATTACAATTTGACCAAATGTACCCAAGCATTTGCACACAGAATTAATTTTGAATGAGGTTTCTTATTTTAACATTTTTTTAAAGATTTTTTTTATTATTTATTTATTTGACAGAGAGATCACAAGTAGGCAGAGAGGCAGGCAGAGAGAGAGAGGGGGAAGCAGGCTCCCTGCTGAGCAGAGAGCCCAACGTGGGACTCGATCCCAGGACCCTGAGATCATGACCTGAGCCGAAGGCAGTGGCTTAACCCACTGAGCCACCCAGGTGCCCTATTTTAACATTATTTTATAATCATTAGTTTTTATCTGTCCTAGTAAAATAAAGGTAGATTTGATGCATGTATTTTTAGAAATCCATAAAATATTTTGTTGAAGTATCCAGTGTATGACTAAAGCAGAATCAGAAATTTGTTGTTGACCATGTAATTAGCTGTGTTTAAAATATTTCCCAATATGTTGAAAGTCAGAAATCATACAGGAGGGGACACACACAATACAACAATAAGAGAATGTGATTTCCAAATCATTTTCAGGTTAAATAAAACCCCCTTTCTGAATATATTAATTTCCCATGACTAATATCACAAAATGTAAGAGAGTAATATAAGCTGTAGTTAATGGATGGTTAAAAATAATTCACAGTGTAGCTGGCAGAGTTTTGAAATATGGAGGGGAAAAAGGAAAGATTTGAAAAAGAATAGGAATGTAGCTGCCTCACTCAGCACCAAACCCTCCATGTCAGTGTCCACACTTGGAAAGAAAACAGATGAAAAACAAAATGAAAAATTGTCTCTGACCACAATTTTAAACACAAATAAATATAGAAGAAAAATAAGTTTCCCTTCAAACAATCCAGACATGACTCAGGCACAGAATAAATGTTGATTTGAATTCAACTGTGTATTTTTGCACTAAAGGAGGTTGTATGCGTAATCTGGCTTAACTACTTTCTGGGGGAAAATTGCAACCCTTGGAGGTGAAAAACTGGCCTCTTCTCGGCTCCAGGTTTTCCCATTTCTGCATCGGTCCTTACTCCACAGCAGCCAGCAAGCAGAAAACAAATTTGATAAAGGACTTGCCAGGCAGCAAAAACCAAACAACACTTTTATCAAAAATGTAAAAATCCAGAAACTGTCCTGAAAACTTCTTCCGTTATTTCTACTTTGTTCAAGTAGAAGGAGAGAGAAGTAGAGAAGGAGAAGTTCTCCTCCTCCAGTCAATGATGCTAGTATCTCCATAACGCGCAATCCTCGCGCACTCGTTAGATGTCTCTGCGGGCTGGGCTGTGCTCGACACCGCAAGATACATAACAGACAGCACCATTCCAGTGAGGACCTGAGATTCCAGAAGACCAGAGGTGCTGTGCAATCTGACCCTGTGTGGCAGTTTTGAGGACTATTCTGTTTTAAAGATTTTTTTTTAATTTTACTTTATGAAAGTATTTGGGATAAATCAAAGTTTTTTAAAAAGCCAAAGATATATATATTTTTTTCATTTTTCCCTGATTCCCAAATACCACTGTGGAAAATAACTATTAGTCTTATGTGTGTGCATGCACAGATATACACACACAACCCAACATAGGTGTGTGCACATACTTACACACATACTTAGGGTGCATATACACAAACTATATCTAGAACTTTAAAGGGGCAACAGACTATTATGTTGAGTGAATATTTTACTTTTTTAAAGATTATATTCGAAAGAGAGAGAGGGAGAACAGAGGGAGTGGGAGAAGCAAACTCCTTGCTGAGCAAAGAGTCCAATGAGGGGCTTGATCCCAGGATGCCAAGACCAACCTGAGCCAAAGTTCGATGCCTAACTGACTGAACCACCCAGGCACCCCTTGAGTGAATATTTATAATAAAATTATCTTAACCAACTTCCAGTTAACTGACCCACCAACTTTCCTTGCCTTTATAAACCATGCTCATACCCACTGGTGCCTGTTGGTAACTTGCCAGTAGGCTTGTCACTGGTGTGCCCCATCCCTCCCCTCCACTGTCTGTCTACCAATAGTTCTGTGTGTTAGTGATGCATATTCTACTTGTTAGTGTAGCTGTGTAATGTAACTAGACATAATATAATGTAACTGGGTAGAAGTATGAAGGGAAAGAGATATGTTTCTCCAACAGCTAAGTTTAATACATTGGGAAGATTCTATTAAGGGGATTACAAAAGTGAAAAGAAAGAAATGTGAAGGGAGACTACTAAAGAGTAAAAGATCAGAGCAGAACTGTGTAATCCTTTGCACTCATTTTGTTCACGTGCATCATAGTTTCTGGTCAGGATCAGTTATATACACTGTCTGAAACCATTTCTATCCAACAACTCTGAACTCTAACTTAACAGCACACGCCTGTATGCCTTGCTCACACTTCCCATCCCCGTTGAGTTGTAGAGGACTCTGTTCCATGTTATTCTCACACCATGTCCTGGGTCATTGAAGCATCCACCATCAGGAACATGTGCCTTCACCACGTGAGGGCAAAGAGGAGGAAAGGTATCAGCTCTGGCGGTCAAATACTTCCCCTTAGAAATGACACCTTTCACTTCTATTTGCAATACATCAAACAAAGCAAGTCACCCTGACTAACCTGAATACAGCATAGATACATAATTCTTCCTCCTGACCCAAAGGAGAAGGCAAGGGAATCTGGTGAACCATAAGAATGCTTGTTAAATGAGTGTTACCTGAGGATTGTAGATCAAGTCTTAGACATCAGTTCATACCAAAGTAGGTGATGTGGCATCCAGTCCACGTGCAGAGGACGGGCTTGGCTGACATCTTCTGTCAGTTTCTCTACATATTCTTTGGTTAGTTAAGATTTATCCCTTAGTATCTGCTTGTGGAAATATGCTAATTATGGGACATATATTTTCCTCATTGTGTCTACATCTAAAAATACTGTCTGCTGCCTTTCTACTAAAAAGACAGTTTGGCTTGGTACAAAATCCTTGGGTCTCTATTTTTTTGAGGACATTATAGGCAAAGTTCTGGTAGTTTTTATTACTAAATATTGTAATGAATAACTCATTAGCCAGCTGGAGATTTCTTCTTTGTAGAGGACTTAATTTTCTGTCTCTATGCCCTAAGGACTTCTAATGCTCACAAATTCATGGGCATATATCTCATATTTGAGCATTATTCCAGTTGTTTTCTTATACATAGGGCATGCTTTCAAGGTAAGGGATCAAATTACCTTTTATTTTGGGGAAGTTTTCTTGAACACTATATATAAATGTTTTATCCTAATTTTTTTCTGAAATACCAATCATACATGCGTTATATTTCTCTTGACTTCATACTTAATGATTTTTCCCTACTTAGTATTCATAAATCTTTGTTCAACACATATCTTTTTTTTTCCTGGAAGACAACATAATGATTAAAAATGTAAGCTCTGAATTCAGTCTTCTTGAATTGGAATTTTAATTTCTAACTTTGGTAAGTTAACTGCTTTCATTTTATTTTGTACATGTGATTAATAATAGTGCCTGCTTACTTCACAGGGTTGCAGCAAACACTGAACAAGACAATGTATATAAAACGTATATAAAATACTCACAATAGTTCCAGGCACATATAAGCATTACATATTTGCTGACAATGTTGTTTTTTGGATCCTGTCCTCCTAGTTCTTTTTTTTTTTTTTTAAGATTTTATTTATTTATTTGACAGAGATCACAAGCAGGCAGGGAGGCAGGCAGAGAGAGAGGGGGAAGCAGGCTCCCTGCTGAGCAGAGAGCCCGATGTGGGGCTCCATCCCAAGACCCTGAGATCATGACCTGAGCCAAAGGCAGAGGCTCCAACCCACTGAGCCACCTAGGCACCCCTGTCCTCCTAGTTCTTTACTGTGTTTCCAGCAATATCAATTTCCCAGTTCGCTGCTTCCAATGTGGTCTTCATTCCTATTTATTTCGTTATTCAACTTATTTTGTGAATGGTGTCAGCTTATATTTTACCTCTTCCTTTTGTCTGACCATGACTTCTTTTGGCTCTGCTTTGAGATGAGTTTAGAGACATATGTGATTCATTTTCTTGTGGTATCTTTGTGTACATTTTCTTTCTGCTTCTCCTTGATTTTTGAATGAGGCAAGTTCTTCCAGAAGAAGCTATTAGCAGGAACTTTATGTGATGGGAGACCATGACCAGAGGCATGTGCTTGACTGTAAGGTGATTATAGTGAACACTGTGGTTATTCAGTAGAACGTCATTTCCTGTTGTAGCGAACGTGTGATTTTTGGAGGCATTTGGGATTTTTTTCCCAGGAGGAACAGGTAGGTTTTTGGAAGTTGATATGACTGGCCTGGAGACATGGCTGGTGGGGAGGAAATTAGAATGAGAGACCTTGTTATAAACAAAAGTAAGAGTAGTGAACTATGTGGCATGTTGAAGTAATGTAGAAAGAGAACCATGACTTATTGAAAAGCATCTGTGTCTGACTGTGTCTCTTGCATTTTTCCCCAAAATATTCTCAGAAAACAGAACATCCAGGAATTATTTACCTTATACAATCACAGTAATCTTCTGACAGTTATGAGAGAAGAGGACCCTTCCGGCATCTTCCTCCCAGCTGTGTTGTTTTACCCTGGAGCAGATGTAAGTGCAGGTGATTCTTTTCTTAGCCAATGTTATCGTTCTTCTGACAGGTGATTTTTTAGAACCTTTTGATTTTCTATAAAATACTGGCATTTTCTATTTAATACTCTTTACTTTTAGAAATATTTAGTGTGTTACATGCTACACATTTTATAGTTTTGTATCTTGAGGGTAAATGTCTTTCACAGAATATATTATTTTTAATAAGTTACAAAAGCATTTGTGACATGACCACTCTGTATATTAGTATTTGGTTCAAGGCATCCATACGCATATCAGATACAGCCTTTTTCATAATACAAACTCAGTGAAGGCAAAGAATTTTGTTTTGTTCAGCCAGTGTGTCTGGTATCTAGTATTGATGATTTCTTCATTTGAAAACCAAACACAAAGAAAATAACAATATGTGTAAAACTTACATATGTGAAATGAGTGTTTTTACAAATTTTAATGAAACTACAAATAGAATTCAGTAATTGTCATGGTAAATTACAAAGTTGTATAAGACCATCAAGCCAATCATTGTGAGCCGAAACATGTTTGCTGGTCACTTAGAGAGAGAGTATGTGGTCAGAATCAAATAGTTTGGTAGAAAAATGCATACTTATACAAAGTGGATGTTATTCATCATTCCTCCCTTTCTGTTTCATTCTACAAATACTTACTGACCACTATTCCAAATACATATAGAAAAGAATCCAGTCCCTGATGATTACATAGAAAAGAAGACCTAGAAAGTATATAATCCCTGCCAATAAGTACACAATTTCTGGAGGGTAAATAAGCACATAAATACTTATTAACAATAAATAAAAAGGGATGGAGGGTCAAAATTGCCATATATATATCAAGGGTTATAGAAACATGGAGAAAATCTGGGCAAATCTGGACAAACCTGGGGTAAAGGCCGCATGGAGAAAGCTTTGGTTGAGAATGTGTTCAAGGATGGGTGGGCAGCTCTATGGCAGGAAAGGGCATTGAGGCTAAAAGATACAAACATGAATCTGAACGAAAAACTGAGCAGCACTGTGCCCTAGGCATGGGGAACACTAGTGCACAATGATCGTGGGACGTGAGGGAGGGAATGATAGGTGGGCACCGTGGTGGAGAGGGTATGCCTCTGAGGAAGGCATTTATCTGACTGACGGCTATCTAAAAACTAAGGGCTATTTCTCTGCATGTGAAGCTGTGTTGGAGTTGGCGTGATGCTGGCTCTGGTGAGCCTCACCTCCGTTCTCAGCTGGCATCTGTGTTGTTCCCTTGGCCTTGGCCTTCCCCCTGCGACTGCAAAATGGCTGCCAGACCTTCAAGCTTCATGTCCTCAAGCCATGGCATTCAAAAGCTAAAATGAAAGATGTGGCTCCATTCGGAGAGGAAATCTCTGCCAGAAGCTCCCAGGAATTTATTTTTCAAATGTATTCTACCCCAGAAGAGGAATCCATATCTAACTCTGACCAACTGAGATAAAGGGATTCTTTCCTAGACACCTCATAAAATTGGGTTCTGTAGACAAAGAAGGAGGGACTCGTGTGGGAAATAAACCATGCCGGCGACATGTAGTTGGCGGGGATTGTGAAATCATTATTTGACAGGCTAAGTAAATGGGGTTTTATCAGGTAGTGAATGGATGTCCACTAAAAGATGTGGGTAGGGTGTCCGCCATCACAATTTAGACAGAAGATAACTGCTAGTGATGTGCACTGGAGTCTTGGCAGGAAAAGAACAGAGAGAGAGAGAGATGTGAGGCGCACACAGTAGCTTGGGTGAGGGGAGGGGAGGGCCTGAAGCTGGCAGAAGGGAGGATGGAGGACAGTAACAATGTCATGATATTTCCTTGATTAATATTAGAAGAAACAAAGTGGCTGGCTGTGAGGGAGTACCCTGAAGAAGAAGAAGAGTCAAAGTTCTCACAGGTGGTTTCTCTGGTTTTGATTTTTGTTTTTACATTGTCACTAACTATTGAGGCCAGTGGAAAGAAAGGGGTGTGCACAGATGTAAGAGACTCTCTAGCTGATAAGGCAAGAAGTTTGGGTTTGATTTGGGGGATTCCGGTATCTGGGCCAAAAAAGTCACCAGTTAAGCTAGAGATTTAGCAGTTAATGGCATCAAAGTACCTTTATTTGCCCTATGGTTGTATTTAAAACAGGACAAGAAGAGGACCAAGGGCAGATCTGGGGGAGACCCAAGCATTACCATTTCAATAGTAAAAGATCCAAAGCAGGGGCACCTGGGTGGCTCAGTGGGTTAAAGCCTTTGCCTTTGGCTCAGGTCCTGGAATGGAGTCCCGCATTGGGCTTTCTGCTCAGCGGGGAGCCTGCTTCCTCTTCTCTCTCTCTCTCTCTGCCTGCCTCTCTGCCTACTTGTGATCTCTGTCAAATAAATAAAATCTTAAAAAAAAAAAAAGATCCAAAGCAAAGGTATTTAAGGTGGAAAAGAAACTGGGAAACACAGCATCACAAAATCTAAGGTGAGAATTTAAAGAAGAAAATGACAGTGAATTGTACCAAATAGCATAAGGGTCAAAAACGAAAGAATTAGGAAACATATATAAATACAGACATTAGAAGACTCTTGGTAATGCTATTGACAGCAGACCAAACGGAGTATTGGGTGCAAAACTCTGACAGCAGGAGGTTAGAGCACGAATGGAAGGTTAGAAGTAGGGAAACTGATATTACTTCCAGAAGTTTGCAGAAATGTGAATACTAAAAGTGTTCTGTGAAGACAGGAGGGCCAAAGGATGATTCCAAAAGAAGAGGTTTATGTATATCTACAGAAGGAAGGAAAGGAAAATCCTTAGGATGGTACAGATAGGTGATTCTGAAGGAGCATAGGTATTTGGACAAATGAAAGGTCCCCAGAACAATAAACTTAGAAAAAAAGTAGGGGCACATTAATTTTTTTTTTTAATTTCTGTTGATAAAGCATGTTGTGGGGCACTTGGGTGGCTCAGTTAGTTAAGTGTCTGACTCTTGGTTTTGGCTTGGTTCGTGATCTCAGGGTCATGAGATGGAGCCCTGTATTAGGCTCTGTGCTCAGCACAGAGTCTGCTTACATTTCTCCTCCCATGTCCCCTGCTTGTTTGCTCACTCTTTCTAAAATATATTAAAAAAAGAAGAAAAAAAGTAAGGATGCCTGGGTGGCTCAGTCCATTGGGTGTCTGCCTTCTGCTCTAGGTTGTAATACAGGGATCTGGAATGGAGTCCCTGATAGGGCTCCTTGCTCAGTAGGGAGACTGCTTCTCCCTCTGCCTGATGCTCCCCCTGCTTGTGTGCATGTACACATGCACACTTGCATTCCCTGACAAATCTTTAAGAAAAAAACATGTATAAGGAAGTCCAAAGAACTTAAATTCAGAATTTGCAGAGTTTTGACAAGTGAGTTTCCATGTGACAATGCCTTGATCAGGTTATAGAAATTTCTATCACCCAGAAATTTTTCTTTTGTATTTTTTTCTGCCCTCCTGCAGAGGAAACCACTATTCTAACTTTTTTTTTCCCATCACATGGTTTGACTTGTTCTAGAGCTTCATACAGATGAATTCATACAGTGTGTACCTGTTTTGCCTAGCTTCTCCGGTTCAACAAAATGTTCGGAACTTGTCCATGGTGCTGTGTGCCATTTTCCTTCTGGTGCAGGCTTGTCCTCTGCTGCATCATCAGACCATCAATTGTTTATCTACTTGTCATACTGTCTCTAGAATTTGATTAATAATAAAGTTGCAATGAACATTTGTGGGCAAGTCTTTTTCTCATATTTTCATTTTTCCTAAATTATTTGGAGGGCCATTGCTGGGTTATAAATTAGGTGAATGTGCAACCTTTCCAGAACCTGCAAAACAGTTTGTGAAAGCAATTACACCTGTTTGCACCAGCAGCAGCGATAAATGGTCCAGACCCTCAACAACATTTGGTGGCACCCATCTTTTTCAAACTCTAGCCTTTTCTGTAGTTGGTAGAAGTGTCCTTTGCAGCTATAATTTGCTTTCCAAGTAGGGATAGCCATAATTGGATCAGAATTCTCCACTAAATGAATTTCTCAACCAAAGACAGGACTGGAGAGAGAATATTTGGGTTGATTTTAATAAAAATTTTGAAAAGTTAGGTGATACAAATAAGATGAGAAAATTGTACATTATAAGGAGTATGCAACAGAAATTATTTTCTAAAACATCAAGGAGGGGATGAGCATTATAAAGGAGTCAGGCAGACAGTGATGGACTGGGGAGAGGATGGGTCAACAGCTCAGAAATTCTGAAATTGCTGCTCAAAGAAGGGAAATGAACAAATAGAAGAGAGCCACGGTTAGAAAGTTCAAGGTTCCTGAGAGTTTCAAGTGATGGCAAAAACAAGTTTTCAGTATGGAAGAAGTTTGCAAAAAGACAGAGGAGAGAGATGTCATTTGAAGTGAAGGAAGCCAAAGGCCTGTGTGGGTTGGGCATCAGCCCTACCGTATCATGAGAATTTACAAGCAAATGGATGAGGTGAAGAGTGAGGGCTATTCCACTGGATATTCAGTTTTCAAGAGCAGCTCTCCAGCTAGCTCGCAGCGCTGTTCTAACACCATGACATGGCAGAGAACTGGGCCACAGACTGAATCTTCTGAGATATCTCCTTGGATACAAAGTGTGTGGGACCCTGGGGGTGAGAACAGTGGTTGGTCATACACCTGCTCTCTCCCCACACCTCTAGCAAAACCCAGAATCTACATTTGACTGCCCTTTTTACACAAGCTGGGAGTGACTAATCGTCTTCCACTCACTAGGGAGAATGTGCTCAATACGAAATCATGACTCAGAGCCACTTACAGGAATAGTTTGAGATAATCGTTCACATTGGTTAATATTCCCCACACTGAGCACTTAGGGGTGAGTTGCGATCCCAGAGTTCACCTCCGGGTGGCGCTCTAGGAGGACGCTAAAGGAAGCTCAAACAATGCTGCTGCTGGCTCTGGCCAGCACCAGGCTGGGCCACCCTTCAGACATGAGAAACAGAGGACCTTCATTATTCATCAGAATCAGAAAGCCAGTTCTGCTGGCAACAGCCTACGGGGGCCAATTAGGACAGGATGGATAAACAGCCCCATTCTCATCCGTGCTGCCTCATGCTGATCCGCAGCCGTGGTGACAGCAAGTTAACATATTCATGGCACCCCTGGGTCTTAATGGAAAAGACTCATCATTGCTCTGATTCCACTAAAAAAATCTTAGAGATGATTTTTAATTTCATCCATTTACTTGAAGTAGTTTATTCAATTGTACAATGAACAAGGCAAAACTTAATATCTCAATTTCTTGAGAAAGGATTTGGAGCTACTTAGACATTTTAAAGGAGTTTTTGTTGTTTTTATTCGCATTAGAGTGTTCTGTTTCTGAGGCTAGCACTCAAATGCTTCCTGCTTTTCCCCTTTCTATCATTAAGTAGTACTGATAACACATCCTTGGATGCTATCATCATTGGAGGCTAGGAAGGTGAGGTAAACCAAGAGCGGATGCTTAACTTGTAAAAAACGAAAATACCAATACATTTTAATAAATACTCCCTTTTGGTGATGAGTTTAATAGAATCTAACTGAGACATAACAATGTCTAATAAGCTATTTTACTATGGTGGGGTATGTGTTTTTCACATAACATTTCCAGAAGAAAGTTTTAGGTTTTGATCACTATCTTGAAGATTTAATTTTTAAAGATTTGTTTTAAATTTATTTATTTGACAGACAGAGATCACAAGTAGGCAGAGAGGCAGGCAGAGAGAGAGGAGGAAGCAGGCCCCCAGCTGAGCAGAGAGCCTGATGCGGGGCTTGATCCCAGGACCCCGGAACCATGACCTGAGCCGAAGGCAGAGGCTTTAACCCACTGAGCCACCCAGGCGCCCCACTGAAGATTTAATTTTTAAAAAGTTCTCCAAGAACATTTTTATTTTGAAGTTGTTAGGACTGTCATGTTTGAATAATGCATGTCAAGTAACACAGAGTCAAGGGACCCACCATTCTAGGTCACGCTCACATTCTGTGTGCATGTAAAGAACATTCTCTCTCGAAATCTGGCTGGTCGATGATAAATTAAAAGGAGATTTACGTTGTCAATTAAGTCAGAATTTACTTTTCATACATCATAAAAATAGGACAAGTTTTGAGAGAAGACAGTATAAAATGGCTTTTAAATTCTGAATTGCCTTGAATATCTGGCAGGAATGGCCTTGAGGTAGGAACGTCTGAGGACCCCACTGTGAAAAGGTACTGGCCCAGTCTACTGTACAAGATGGTTTCCAATGGTTTCAAATGCAGCTTCAAACCTTACTTCCCATGTGGTACTGGGCTCATAAGTTCCTACCATGCCACACCTTCCCCATGCAAAGCTTGACGTATGTAGGTAATCAAGTACATCAAGCAAAACTCAACTCACTGGAGTTCACAATGTGATAACAATCCACCAAATCTTCATCCCATTTCGGGGGAAATCAGTTAGAAGACATACACGGTCCCTTCTTTTCTGAGCTGTGGTGCGACCACATGACTGACATCCAGTTAATGGAAATGAGTGGAAGTCATGGTTTCCTCCCAAACTGATAAGAAGTCCTTCAGCAGGAGAATGAATAAGTCACCAGATACTCACATCATGGAACATTACTCAGCCCGGAGCTAACTGATGATTAATAAATGCAGTGACCTGGGTGAATCTCAAAATACTCATTCTGACTGAAGGAAGCCCACAAAAAAAGGTACATACTGTATTTGTCCATTAACATAAACACTAGAAAATAAAAACTAATCCATAGTGGGGGAAAAAAACCCATAATGGCTGTCCAGGGAGAGATGTAAAAAAATAACAGGGTAGCATTATAAAGGGATCTGGGCAAACTTTTAGGTCCAGTGACCAGGATGAGGATGTTTCCATAGGTTTATACATATGTCAAGATCTACCACACTGTACACTTTAAAAATGTGTTGATTGCATGTCAAGTATATCTCTTTAGAGCTGCTTGGAAAGAGCTATGTGCCAGTGTAAAGGGCGGGTTACAATGTATCCTAGGCACTTAAAATGAAAAAAAAAAAAAGAAAAGATTTCATGGATGAAGGTGCCTATGCATATGTTGTGTTTCAAAATTTGTGTAAAAGCGTGATGCTTATCTGTGTCTCCTTATCAAGTCTAGACTCCATACTTCCTTTCAGACTGTATCTACCACGGATCCCAACTCACACACACGCCACACTAACCTCCTCACCATCTCCTGGACAATGAGGAAGTTTCCCATGTCCATTTTGTTCACATGCTGCCCTCCTTGACAATTCACCTTCCTCTCTCCACTATGCACAAAGCTCAGGTGAACTTCCTATCCTTCCTGGCATCTCCCCAAGTCGTGTTCTAATTTTTAAAAACATTTTAGTTCCAATAGCACTTAGTACACACTAAGTTTAGAATTGCTCACGTGAGATCAGGCCAAGGCAAGGATGCTTTCATCTCTCCTGCGTGCCCCATGACTAGCCAGGTCCAGAGTAGCTGCTGGGGCTCCTCAAATAGATCAGTGGATAAAATAATACATGAATGAATAACCTGATTAAAGATTTTCATAAAAAGAGATAACTTTTAGCAAGATAAATGTGGTAGCACTTCAAACAGAGTGCTCCTGAGTGTCATAGCCATCTCAAAGAACAGGTGTTCACCTTTGCAAAGGAAGAAAATGAAGCTCAAAAAGACGAATGATTCTTCTAAGGCCACGGCGCTAACACAGGGCACAGTTGGAACTGAAAGCCAGGTTTGCTCCTGATCCTAAGTCTGCACTGGGAAGGAGCAGAGGAATCTTCGCCTGTGCCCCGACACAGTGGTTTTCCAAGCCATGCATGCATCCTTTACTGCACTTCTTATGTAGTCATATTCATCTCCAACTCTCCGCTCCTCTTCAAGACACTTCAAAGTTGGTTTTGGACACAGGCACAGACTCCCATCAATGTGATTGTCCTTTCACATCCTCAACACACACACACCTGCCCCTTCAGAAGACCCCGCTTGTTGTTAACACTTTCTAGTCACATGCCATCTTTCTTTGCTATAAAACACACTTTGAACAAAACATGTAAAAATGTTTAACAGAAATGTAGGACACTTTTTGTCCTCTACATCTCTTGCAGAGACAGGAGATCTGTACATGCCCTAAGAAGGACTCTTTAAGGATACATGTGGGCTCTCACTGAGGCCACAAGCACTGCATGGTAAGAAGAAAGGATGGAATTAGTAGAGGGATGGTTACCTGAGCTTTTCACAGAAATATGGTCACAAAAAGATGGCTGAAGAAGATAAATGCAGGTGATCTGAAACCGCAATGTCATTGTAGCACCTGTACTGAAGTGTGCCTTCAGCACCTGGCCAGTTACTCAAGCTGGAAGGCAAGAGTCACATTGGGCGTCCTTCCCTCCTTCCACGGCCCTATCCTCCCTCAGTAAGCTGTGCTGACGCCACCTCCACAACCCCTCAGGATCTGGCATCTCCTCTTTTCCCAGGCAAGGCCACCACCCACTCCAGCTATCATATGGTGTCACCTGAGGTGGTCATGGCTTTCTAATCGGTTTAGACAATTCTACTTTAAAAGGTATATTTATACATATATATATATATATGTATATGTGTGTGTGTGTGTGTATTTTTTTTTAATTTGAGAGAGAGAAAGCATGAGAGAGCATGAGTGGTGGGGGAGAGGGGAAAACGGCAGAGGGAGAGGGAGAAATAGACTTCCCTCCGAGCAGGGACCCTGACATAGGGCTCGATCCCGCAACCCTGAGATCATGACCTGAGCTGAAGGCAGACACTTAACTGACTGAACCATGCAGGCACCCCTAGATAATTCTACTTTTGATGTCTGCTCTCCACCCAAAAGCCACAGCAATCCTTTCAAAATGCAAACCAGGTTGTGCTGCCACCTGCTTAAACCTCCAAAGGCCTTCCATCAAGCACAGGATAGAATCCGAACTCCTCACCATGTCTTATAGGACCCAATGTCGTCTGGCCCCACTGATTTCTGGTGCTCAGCTCTCCAAGGGCCTGATAGGGTCACCTGTGTGCCCATGCAACAGTTCCAAAGCAGACATCATCCTTGCAGAAACAGTTCAGCACCGGTTTCCTTAGGGCCACTGTTCTGTGCAGTTGTTCACTTCATGACCTTTCCGAAGTCAAGGCCCTTAGATTTTCCATCTCTGGTCTAGTTGGTTTTAAGCCTTCCTGGATCCTGCTATTAGTATCCCTCCTTTTGCCATTTGTAGCATTCCCCTGACTCTCATTCTAGACTCGGGCCATCCCAGTGCCCAGGAGCTTCGACAGAGGGATCTACAGCAGGGCAGCCACTCTGCTCCCCCACGTGACACACAGGTTTCTACCTTGGACCCAATTCTATGCCTGCTTGTAGGCTATATTGGCCCATCTATTGCCCTGATTCAGTATCCAGCATGGAGATTTCAGGGCTCCTAACAGGTGCCATTTTGTTGACACTGGTCTTCTTGAATTTCCATATATGACCTTTTCTAGAGCTTCCAAACACTGGACGTCATTGTCTTGTCTACTTCAAGACTATCTTCTTGAATCAAGACATTCTTGAATCTCTTACCTCCTTTGAAAACCATTCCACTTTTTGTTTTAGTAATTGTTTATTCTAATATTCTCAGATATAGTTAATGCTCCATCTAAGAGTAAATTTATTTCAACTCTTAGAAGTTATTGCTATAATTAGATTGAAACACACTACTGTGAATATTAATGTGTAATTATGTTTTATAACAAATGTTAGAGTGAAAATTTTATTAAAGCATGCTCTAATTTGTTTCCTATGGACAAGACAAATAACACTATTTATATTAAAATAGTATTAAGTATGAAATAATACTAGGGTGGTGTTAGCTTCCAATTCTAAATTTAAAAAATTGATCCATACATACTTTGTGAATTTAACTTAGCTGTAAAAAAAAACAAAAACAATTTAGGGGCACCTGGGTGGCTCAGTGGGTTAAAGCCTCTGCCTTTGGCTCAGGTCATGATTCCAGGGTCCTGGGATTGAGCCCTACATCGGGCTCTCTGCTTAGCGGGGAGCCTGCTTCCCTTCCTCTCTCTGCCTGCCTCTCTGCCTACTTGTGATCTCTGTATGTCAAATAAATAAATAAATAAATAACCACTTTAAAGTTGTGTGGTTTATTTCAAAATATCTGCATCAACATTTAATGGATTAATCCACAGTTAATGATCTGTTTAAAAATAGAAAATTCCTACCATCCTATTTTGGGCTAAAGTTAAAAAAAATCCTAAAAAAATTAAAAAGTAGCAAAAAAAAAAAAAATCACAAAAGCAGATACTTTTCAAAAGCCTTCCAGAGGGGCGCCTGGGTGGCTCAGTTGGTTGGGCGACTGCCTTCGGCTCAGGTCGTGATCTCAGGGCCCTGGGATCGAGCCCCGCATTGGGCTCCCTGCACACTAGGGAGCCTGTTTCTCCCTCTTCCTCTACTGCTTTGTCTGCTTGTGTCTCTCGCTCTCTCTGCCAAATAAAAAAATAAAAATCTTTAAAAAATTAAAAAAAAAAAAAAGCCTTCCAGAAACTTGAGATAGTCTGAAAAATTCAGTAACTATAGCCCAGAATCTGTGATACTGGGATACTTAAGTATGGTTTTATCTAAATTTAGTTTAATCTCCTCTCCTAGTGAAACCTGACACAAAGCTTAGACTGTCTGCCATATGTGGTCTACTAGCCATCCCATGCTTGCATGACATCTCTATTAAGATTGTAAATTCCCAGAGGATAGTATTCCCTTAGGTAATTTATTCCAATATATTTGCAAGTTTGATCTCAGCTGTCACTCAAAAGGACCAAGAAGATTTCCAAAATTAAAAATTAGAACCCAATTAATCTTTAGCATAACGTCAACACGTTTCATATTTCCTTCAGTGAGCCAAGAAATTCTGGAAGGTGACATCATGTCTGCAAAAATGTCACACCCGGCAGGAAAGATTCTTTGACTAATTAGAGTAGCCCTTCGAGGTGATACTGTGCAGAAAAAGTGTTGAAAATGTACAGTTGTCCAAAAAAGGACCAGATCGGTTCACTATTCTTCCTCATTACATAGTATTTGAAATCCACGTTCACAAATCCACAATCTCGTAAAACCACTCTGGTTTGGGGCACAGAGACCCCATAGATTATATGGTTAGCTTCCCGCTTCCCAGTATGGGGATGAGAACGGAGTGAGAAGACAGATTAGTAGCTACAGATCTAAGGCAAAGAAAGTTCAATGTAGCAAACCATAAGAGACTCTTAACTCTAGGGAAGAAGCTGAGGCTGCTGGAGGGGAGGTGGAAGGTGGTGGGGGGAGTGTAACTGGGTGATGAGCATGAAGGTGGCCATGTGATGGAATGAGCACTGGGTGTTATGGGCAACTGATGGATCACTAATTGCTACCCCTGACACTAATAATACAGCATATGTAAACCAACCCGAATTTAAAGAAAGAATTTAAAAAGAAAAAAAGTAAGTTAAATGTAGCAAATGGTTACTCTCATTGTGGGAAAGACCAATGAATTTTTGGCCCATTGCAGTGAGTGAGGGCTGAACACAAATCCTCATTTCCTTTCATGCTATTCGTTCTGGGGAGGAGACCGAAGAGAGAAGCATCACTCAGAAAGCAGTTAAAAAGGCAAGCTCCTCAAATCCCAATAAAATATTGTATATTGTGGTTTATTAAAGCATTTATCAATTTTTGGCTGCAAGATATTGTAAGTTGATCAGAATGATATTAAAGAGCATAAATATGTTGTTAAAGACCTTGCTTAATGTTTATGTCATTGCTAAAATAAACATGAAATAAAGATGGGGGGTTAATATAGGAAATTTTTTTTTCTCCTAGAACCGATTCATTTTTAGAGGAATGTTGCCAAAAAACAATGTGTTCCAGTCACTAGGTCCATCTCATCTCTTCAAGAAAATAAATACGCTTTTTAAAAAATAGCATTTGTTGATATTTTGGAAAGCTTAAATAATTCATAAAATATACATTACATGTTCCCTCTCTTAGTCACCTCCTCCTTTATAATATCAATCAAGGCTTCTTTGTGAATAACTCTCAGATTTATTTGTTCCAACCCCAGACCACTGTCCAAAAGTTGGCTCTGCGTTTCTAGCTGCCAGTGGCACCACCGCCTGGCCTTCTCATAGAGACTTCTCACTAGAATGCTCGAGCTGGGCCTCACCGGCTTCCTCCCTGAGCCCAGTGGTCTCCCCCAACGTCCCTATCCTGTCTTCCCTTAGCCCCAGATCCAGCATCCGAACCACCCTGATCCATGGTCTCTTGTGCCCACAGCACTCCCCAGTCTGGCGGTCCCTCAATCACAGTCCTCTCTCATCTCACTCAGGATACTGTTCTGCTGAGTTGTCCTACAAACTCCACGCCTTCCCCATCTAATCAAGCTGGCTCCTATCTTCCAGTTCATCCTCAGCATACAACATTTCTGTCCACTCGTCTTATGACCCTGGTGCTAACCATCACAGCCCGGGCTCACACCCACAGCTTCTCGGTCTGGTGTCCTCTCACTGCCTAGATTATTTCCCGAGATTTCCTCCAAAAATCGAAGCCACGGCTGCTCACCTTCTTTCCTGCCTCCCTGCATTGGCTGTTTGCAGCTCATCATCTGTAGATACTCAGATACTGCACACCCTTCCAGTCCCACCCAAGTGCCACTTTTCCCATAACCTCCCAATCTCAAACGACTCTTTTCTGGGCTGAAACAGCAATGCCATATGCCTGCTTCCGTCACTCACCATTGTCTTGTGCCATCAGCACTTCTCTATGAATTCCATCTTCCTCCCAGCAGAATGCAAACTTCCTCAAACACAGTATCTTCTAATCTGTAGGCCCCATTTGTCTCAGAAATGAAAAGAAAATGTTTATTCAGTTAAAAATGGTCTTTTTAATATCATAAATAGAGTGCATCATTTGTAACTAGAATAAAAGATTATAAATTACTGCTTTTCATCAAGGAAAAAGTCAGCTCTTCTTATGCTTGTCTTATTGTCAGAAATAGTCGACTGAAATAAGACACCTGAAGTGCCTTCACTGACCCAGTTCAGCTATGACAAACGAAAAACCTACAGATACTTTCACCTAAAACTCCGGGCACCGTGGCCCACCTGAGACTTTGCTTGTACTTTCCATGTTTTACAAAGCATGACCTTAAAATTATGAGATTGATTTCACAAGCCAAATGGGAAAATTGGAATCATTATTTAATGGGCACACATCAAATGATAGCAAAACATCGTAACCGCTGTGATTAAGCGCATTAAGTGAGGGATGAAGATATACGGAATAGAAACACTTAGCCATATGGGAAGGAAATGAGGTACTAATACATATGGGCTCAAATAAATCACATCCTAATAGAACTGAAGTGGGTTCTAACCATTATTACCATTCCTTCCCTCTGGTTAGAGACGCACTTCCCCCAACCTGAGAAACAGTGGTTCAGCCTCTTCTGGAGTATTTTTAATGATCAGAAGCTGACAACCTCTATGGCAGCCCTTTATGTTACTTACACCATTCAAGCAGTTGTAAACGCCCCCCTTTTATCTCTGAAAATTCATCAAATTTTGTTTCCACTGCTGTACCCCCTAGAGAAAAGTACATTCCAGTGTATTTTCACCAAATGCTTTCAAAACTATCAAGACAGTGACTGTGTTTAAGAAACAACCTCCTTTCTTCACTAGTTATTATTTGATGCTATTTCCACACCACATGCCATCCTGGTCCATTTCCCCTAACACACTCCCTCTTGTTTATTCATTTGGTGCTCATTGCCTGAGGAGCTCATAAGCATTAGCCTCTCTCCTGGGTGGAGGAGGATTCAGAGATGGACAAAGTGATTTACTTGCAAATACAGGCTCCTTTTCTCTAATGCCATTATGCCGTTATGTTTGCACTGGGATTCTCAGATCTCAGATCATTTGTTTTCATCTGGACCACTGCAGGTGTGACAGCCAACTTTGAGTTATGTGGGTCTGAGAATTCTTCCAAAAACGTGCCATTGGCCAGAAGTTCCAAGAAAAACTAATATTCTCTACAAAATCCCGATGAAAGTTTAAAGCATGTCATATATACTCACAGAATACATTGCTTAGTATATGTGTGTGGCCTGTATGGAACACAAATACACAAAAGCATCTTTTAATACTTGTCCTACGTATGATAAGGTTCAAAAAAAATCTCTGCCATGTGTTCATTCCTGATCTCGATTTGGCCACCTGTACTGTGAGGGCAAGTCCAACACTTGGCAAAGACCGTCCATCTGAGCATAAGAAAACATCCAAGTGTGGCTAGATTTTGCAGAGGAAGGGACTTTTTCCAAGCATCACATAATATGATATGTGCACCTACTCTTGGGGATGGAAACCAGTTATATATTCTAGCCTTTTATTATTTTTTTAAGCCAAAGCAGAGATGTGATGAGTCCAACTCATAAAAATTCAGAATATATATGCATTTTTTAACAGATGTGGTGGCCTGCTGTTTCAAACAGCTGAATTAGAGTAACTCGGAACTACGAACCCAGCTCCCTGACCGCCTCTCTGAGGCCAGTCATACAAGTGATATTAATTACCCCTGAGTAGGTGGGAACTGTAGAACAATGATGGGGGTGCCGTCACACTTTTAGCTGCTACCACTAGCTTTCTGGACACTGGATATGGCATGTGAGATTCTGGACTTCAAGCTTTCAGTGGCCAGAAGGGGAAGCCTCTGTTCAGAAAGGCCAATGGAAGGGTTCCAACCTCTAGTGTGGTTCTCTGCATTCCTGCTGCCTCAGCCACTGACTATTGACTCTGTATTCCCACTCAAAAGGAAGGATCTGATAAACTCATAAAGTGGTATTAATTATTTATTGCTCCTCCTAGCACCACTCACATTTTTACAGGAGTCAAGTATGAAAAACATTCATCTCTGGGGCTGGAATTTCAAGCATGATTGGCAGAGCAGACTGGGGACTCGGCGCCCTAGGTGTCACACCCTGCAGACCGCTCTCCACTTTGCCTACAGGTAAGGACAACTTTAAAGACTGTCATTCTTTAGGGTTCTTACCATGAACGTTTATTTTAGGTTCTTAGGTTTTCCGGATGAATATACATATATAAGATCACTCCATAGTGTCCTTATCACTAAAATACCCCTCTCTTCCCACAAAAAAAAAAAAAGTTCCGGGCATTACATTCTCTGCTAATAAAGCCTCCAAAAAAGACAAAACCAAAACTAAATATGATCTCAAGATCAGACACTAAGCCATATGTTGATAAAAGACGTGCGTTCAAAGACTGAGACACAAACTTCTCTGTTGGTGTTTTTGTTGTGCCCAGCTATAATTAGAAAAGGTTTTTCTCCCAGTGTCTTCCCGTTCCCTCTTACAGTCTATTCTCCAAAGGAAGGTCAAACGATCCTTTCAGTATGTAAACCAGATGATGCTCTGCCTTTGAACAGACCCTCCAATGGCTCCCTTTTTCTCAAAGTAAACGCTGGGGCCTCGCAATGGCCCAGCAAGCCCAGCTTGGTCTGGCTCTGGACACCCCTCTAGGGATATCCCCCTCCTCTCACCCTCCAATACAAGGAACTCACTCCATCTCTTGCCTCAGGGTGTTTGGACTTCGCAGCCCCTTGCCTGGAATGGAATGCTCTGCCTTGAACAGCTTCAAGGCTTAGTCAGCCACCAAGTGCCTCTTCCTGTTCGACTGTCAGCTCATCACAGGGCTTTTCTTGACAGGTCTGAGGTGACAGCACCCACATGACAGGTCTGAGGTGACAGCACCCACATGACAGGTCTGAGGTGACAGCACCCACACCAATACTGTCTGTCCCACTTACTCTCCTTGGTTTTTCTTCGTAGCACTGGACCTTGGGCTCTCCTGTGTTTGTCTCTCATCTTTCTCTCCCCCAGTAGATCTTGAGAACAAGAACCATAGCTCCCATTCTCTAGCTTCAAGACTCACAGCATTGTCCAAAACACAAAAGGTGTTCAATAGAGATTCATTTGTAGAGAGGGAGCCAGTGGGGCGATGCGCAGTGAGAGACTCTCGAGCAGACTCCCTGCTGAGCACAGAGCCCCTGAGGCAGGACTTGATCTCATGACCCATGAGATCACAGCCTGAGCCACAGAAAAGAGTCGGAGTCTTAACTGACAGAGCCACCCAGGCGCCCCAGTAGGGGTTCAACAATAATTGATTACTGAGATGAATAAAGCCACCATCCCCATGTGGTGACTCATGCACAGTATCTTTTTTAACCCTTGGAAGACCTTGTGAGTTGGGATCATGAATCCTATGCTCAGAAAGATTAGCAAATTTGCCTGACAGATGACATAGACATCTGGACCGCCCCAGTCTGGGCTCTGCTAACTAATGCGGACAAGAGAAAACGCAGCAGCATTCATGCTAACTCGGAAGTCTCTTGGTAAAAGAGCCCCCTTCTGTCTGCGAGTATCATTCATAGGCACCTCTGAAGGAAGACCAAAAGCCATTTGAAACTGTCAGGTTCTATCCACAGCACCTTGAGTCTAACTCGATTGACAGCCTTCCAAGAAAGACTGCTGGAAATTATAGAACCTTACAATCCCACTCTGCTTGAAAGGGAAAAAAAAAAAAATTAAAGGGAGAGCAAGAGAGAGAATGAAAGGAAGGGGAAAAAAAGAAACTTCCCCTCACCAGATACACTGAGAGAGAACTGTCAAATACAGCGAAATCTTGTAAATGTTCCTCCGCTGTAGGCCATAGACTAAAACTGTAATAAACTCTGACCCATAAAAAGTCATGTAAACATTATAACCTGTTTTTACTAGCCCTTTAAGCATGGGGAGCAATTGATCTAAAACAGCTTGGCTCTCCTACGTTCCCCAGTCTCCAGGAGAATCCAGCCTCCAACATGGGTGTTCAAATGCCTCCGGCACCGAAAGCCAAAAATAGGAACGCACTAGAAAATTGCCGCTATTTAGCTACTTGCCCTGGGCAGATGTTTGATATTTCCAAGAGCAAAACATCCAAAAGGAAGGCAGCTTTGCGACACCTATTGCCATGGAATTATTTAATTCTCAGTGCCCGCAACCGACATAAATATCCATGTGGTCCTCAGCTGCTGGTCAGAGCTGTCCCCAAAAATCACAGCAAGAAGGTCTGTCGTGGGGTAAAAGTAGTCCTGTCACTGCCTCAGGACAGATCAGCTCTGACTGTCTCCCTACGGCTAAAAAGCTTTACTGTATGAAATATAGATGTGGAAACATTCACGTGAGATTTTTACAGGTGTCAACATGAACGCTCATTCCATCACCCGTTTGTGGCACGCTACTTAAGCCTGCCTTGAAAACACCTTTTCCTCCTCTACTCCCAGGATCCCAGAGAAATCCAGCAGAACGAGGAGACTTAGGCAGGAAGCCTGGAGGTAGCTTCGCAGATTACCAGTCATTCCAGGTTCCCAGACTTGTTTTTAATTGTCCTTTGGGGGGATTTAGTGGCTGTGAGTCAGGGTCAGTTGGAAAGTGGACGGTCAGGTGGCTGAGAGGAGAGGCAGCGTCATTCTAGAAGGGAGGACGAAGTAGCTTCACAGTAGTATAACAACTTTGCCTGGTGTGACTCTTTGCCATCCCTGCTCATCGTCCCCGGGGCCCCACTGGCACTCACCCCGCTCTGTTGGGGACAACGCATTGGGATGGATGGAGGCCTCCGTTCAGCAAACACCGTCATGAATGGCGTGTAGAGAGCCGAGGACAGCGCTGCAGAAGGTACTCGGGAAACCCCAGGCGTGACAGGAAGCCACTGAGGTCTGCCTCAGCTCCAGTGCTCAGGGAAGCTTGACAAAGGCAGGTGCTCATATTCCTGACATTTAGTACAGGAAGCAAATGTGTCCAATCGCTTGCTAAGTGCTTGGTGCAAATTGGCCTTAAGTAGAAAAAGGAAAAAGCAAAAAAAATTAGTATTAACTTGTAATTTGATACTTTTCTGAAATTCAGAGACAGACATCAATTTTTTTTTTAAGATTTGAGAGAACATGCATGTGCACGCACGCCTGTGCCCACATGTGTGTGCATGCGTACAAGTTGGGGGAGAGAGAGAATCTTAAGCAGACTCCATGCTAAATGTGGAGCCAGACACAGGGCCTGATCCCAGGGCCCTGACCTGAGCCAAACAAAAATCAAGAGGAGAACCTTCAACAGACTGAGCCACCCAGGTACCCCAAAGTTTTTGTTTTACATAAATACATGTATGAATACATTTTGTTATTGGGACAATAACTTTCCCTAAGAAGGAATTTTGTTTCAGATTTTTTAAGAAGTGGTAGAAGCCTGAATTTATCTCTACTTTTCTCTGCACACAGAACCTTAGCAACATGCCTCACTAGATTTGAAAGGGGAAAACGTTTCTTTCGACCTTCTGGATCCCACAGCACGGCAGAACCAGAAAGAAACACCATAATTTACATATGTATAGTCTTGCAGATGACTCAGAAGACCAATGCATCTGAGCTTCACAATAACAGTGGGTGGATTAAGACATTATCTCTATTTTTTTAGATCTACAAAACGGAGGGGAAGTTATTTTTCTTAAGACCACAGACTACACAGGAGCCCCATGTGGGGCTCTATGCTGAGTGTAGAACCTGCTTAGGATTCTCTCTCCTCTTCTCTGCTTCCCTAAACCCCCACCCCTGCTCACACACACACACACACACACACACACACAAACAAAAAGCCACACAGACTACACCCAGGCCCTCAAACACTTAGTGTTCTCTCTACTGTGGCAAAGTGGGTGTCGACACCCAGGGTCCACCATGGCTGCTGCACTCCTCTTTTCTGACCATCCTTCTTGAACTGTAGCAGGTTGAGGTCACACCAGTGAGAAGGAACTTCTCTCAGAACTGCTCCACTTCCTAAACAGTAGGCTGCAGTATAATTCCATATCCTATCCATGATGGACATAATGCTTCTATTTTCTTAAAGAAATGGCTATATATTTCATTTATTTTAGAGAGAGAGCTAGCATGAGTACACATTCAAGTGAGTGGGGGAGGGGGCGAGATCAGAGGGAGAGAGGAAATCTCAAGCAGACTCCTGGCTGAGTGTGGAGCCTGACACGGGGCTTGATCTCATGTCCCCGAGATCGTGACCTAAGCAGAAACCAAGAGTTAGATACTCAGCCCACTGAGCCTCCCAGGTGCCCCTAAACTGCTGTATATTTATCACCACATTTGGATTTTGACACCTGATCAAGGGAAGAGAAAATGGAGGAGAATTTAAGTTAAGATCAAATAAAAATAACCATCTGAGGGTTTGCTATGTGCCAGCACAATGCAAAATACTTTCCATGGATCTCATTTAAACCTTGTAAAATATATATAAAATAGGTTCTGTGATTTTTCCCATTTCACAGGCATGGGAACTGAGGCCCAAAGAGGTCAAGCTGCTGACTCAGGGTCACACACATAGCTTGTAAGTGAAGACAGAATAAATACTCCAGTGGTCAATCACTACATTGGCAGAAAGCAGCTGCTATAAACTAAAAATTTGTATTAAAGCCCCATCCTCAGGGTCATGGTATTTGGAGGTGGGGCCTTTGGACGTGGTCAGGTCATAAACATGAAACCCTACTGAATGGCATTCGTGCCCTTATGATGAGGCCCTGGAGAGCTCCTCACCTCATACTAAGTAAGGAAAAAGCAAGGAGATGGTTGTCTATGAACCAGGAAGAATCCTTATGGGATACTGGGTCCCACAGTGCCTTGATCTTGGACTTGTACCCATCAGAACTGACAAGTAAATTTGTAGTTCATAAGCCCTCCAGACTGTGGTTCTTCTGTTACAGCAGCCTATGTGGACTAAGACAGAAATACACTCAACGGTTACAACCACTTAGTGTTAGGATATACACTGATGTGGTTATTTGTATAAACAGGTTGAGACATAGGACTAACAACATTTGGAGGATCTGTGTTCAAATTAATTAATGGGTCTTTTCTTCTCCACCTTGGGAAAATGATCAGGGCATTTGGAGCAGAGGAGGTCTCTATGTCAATTGCGTAGCATTTAAGTGTACCCTGAGAATGTGACAATGAAACAAGGGGTTCGAAAGTGAAAGGGAACAGAGAAGGGAGGGCAGAGGGAATGTCCTCCATCCATGACATATTCTCAAGATTCCCACTCACAATGTTTCCAGAGCCATTGCAGGATACAAGTCTTTTAAGTCATAGTTCCAAAGAGAATCTGAGGAGGAGAGCTACCATATCAACTTTACCTCTTCACAGATAAACCTTGGGCAAGATGGTTGGACCAGAGAAGAGACTTCTCCAGTTCCTTCCATGGAATAGACTCCTTAGCACAGAAAAACCATGCTTCTCAGTTTTCTTCATCTCTAGCATACACATAGTCCTGTGAAAACTCTAATGAAGGATGGTGCTTGCCCACTGGGCAGCATCTGGACTCTCAGGAGGACAAAAACCTTTCATTGTCCCCATCATGCAGAAAAAAGTGATGAACAAGCCTGTGGATAAGCAAACACCATAGTGCTTGAGACTCCATGCAGCAACTTACAAATAACCTACTCTTGTTCTCTCCTTCTCAAGGTCACAATATATAACAAGTTAAGATGAACTAAACTTCCAGCCACACAGTTCTGTGTTTTTATGAAGGGATCATTAACCTTTCAAAATAATCAGAGCAAGTGAAATGGATAAGCTCATTCACGAACATTAGCAGTGGTAACATGGACAGAATATAGTAGTGATATGTGTGCACGTACATGTACACTTCCAGCAAAAACCAAGTTGGATTCCACAGTACATAAGAAGCCAGACCTTGCCTCATGGTAGTACTTTATCCAGTTCTGAGGGAAAGTTATGGTGGTAGCCTGAATGAGTCTACTGTGGATGAGAAATTATCTTGCCCTAGAGGAGAGAGTGGGCAAGAAGAGTCACCCCAGGACACACAGAGAAGAGGCACCCATATTATTACACGGATCATACACAGTTAGGCAGACTGGTATATTGGCCAATGACCATGTCCATTGCCACTAAAACGTCTTCATCAAATCACATCCAGATATTTCAGATAAATGGCTTGGAAGGAGTCAAAATTTATATGAAAACATGTTTCCACATTTTGAGTGTGGAAACTCTACTGTTTTTCAAGTGCAATGATCTGACCATTGGCTGGGCAAGACATCTCCAGTCTGATCCTCTCTGAGAGTTGGTTCTAAGGATGAGGTGGTCTGAGATACTATGGACGGCTTCAGGTGGTTGCTTCATGAATCCCAGTGCAAACAAATCATGAAGTTCACAGAACAAGGCCATCCATGCTCTTAGCTGGAAACTTGTCCTCAAAATGAGCTCTGAGCAGGTAAGAAACAGAGTTTTTCTCTCTTATCTTCTGGAACATGTGCATTAACGGATTTTAGCAGTGGTCTTGGAAGAGAGGTAGAGAAGCTCGTCTGACGGTCATTTCCCCTGCCTCTTGTCTGGTGACTTGAAATAATCTAGGGATGTCCATCTCTGTCTTGACTATCAAACTGTGAAATGTGAGGAAAAAACTAATGATTAAGTCTGACTGAGTGTTTACTACGTGGCAGACACTTTTCTGAGAGCTTTAGTCTCATTAACACTAAGCTATCTACTGGGCCCACTCCACATGGAAGAAAATTTAAGGTCATATCCAAATCACCATGTACAAGTCTCCGTGTAGACAGAGAACTTATATGTTAGGGATAGCCAACTCCCATCACTTCAGATGGTTTCAAGAATTTTAGGAATTCATTTCCAATTACAGATTCATAAAATCTAGATGTCTATGTTTAATGTGTTGATGAAAATAATACAAAGTTTCACAGCTTACTCTAAAGTAAATGACCACCTCAGTCCTAGGAAATAGCTAAGTAGTAAGACAAATAAAACTCTTCATGGGAGGAATAAATTTCACATATGAGCAAAGGCAGGGATAATTCCAGCAGGCCTGAGGCTGATGCCACCTGGGGTGGTGGGGTTGGGGGGGGAGGTTTGGAATAGGATAGAAAGGCTAGGGGAGCCAATGAGGGTCCTGTGAATTACGTAGGATTCTGAAGTCACTGGGATCAGTGTCTCACTTTGGATAAACAAAAGCAGTGATTCTTTGCAAGGTCCAGTCTGCCTCGGGGTTCCTGGAACATTCGGTTTTATCGAAAGCCTTCCTAATTTCAGAGTGGCTATTACACAGTGAGACTGGCTTTGGGGAAGCAGACACAGGGCCTGGACACACATTGGCTGGGCTCTCATCCTGCAGGATGTAATCCCAGAACATAGGAAAATGGGCAGTTTCATACTGTTTCATATCTCTGGGGTCCCCAGGGAGAAGCGAATCAAAGGAAACAGCAGGAACCTGAAAATGTTTCTGCAGTCTGAAAGCAGCCTGGAATTTACTCCCACATAGTTTACTCACCTGAAAGAGTTGCCCCTTAATCCCCACATGGAAGGCTGCCCAACCCCGTTTGCAAAAACCTGCACAGCGCAGGCTGCAGCTCGTCCTCCCCCCTATTCCCAGCCAGCACCAAGGTACCTTCATTCTCTCCCTGGTGATCTCTCCCTGTAGCTTCAGCAGACTTGCAAACAGAGCTCGGGAGATACAGAGTGGCCTTACCAGATAAGTCTGCGTGGGCAAGGAAGGACAGAGGGACATGAGGTGCTCTCCCAAAGCTTAGCAGGCTTCCCCCGTGCATTTGCCTGACTCTGCTACTGGAAGGCCTCCAAGGGGCCAAGTTGGTCTGGGCTTGTCAAGGGATTCCTTTTCCTGGGAGCGGGGGCTGGATGCCACCACCCAGACACTAAATCAGGAGAGAGGAGAAATCGTCCTAGCAATAAATCTCTAGAACAAGAGTTGAGAAACGTTCACTGCATTCTGCTCTTTAGTGGGGGGAAAAATGATTTATAAGAATGAAATTAGGTAGGGCAAAAATTCTGTAAGACTGTTTTCTACTCCTTATTTCTCCTGTGTTACCAAAAACAAATTCCTTTGATGTTTTGCAATTTCTTTGTTTCTCTGTTGTGTTCACTGTTGAGTTTTTGTTTTTGTTGTGTTAAGCTCTGAAAAAAAAAAAAAAACTCTCAAGTATCAGATTTTAAGGTAGAAAATCTGGCTTTTGAGATACCAAATGCTTCTGTTTTTAGGTATCACGAAATGCACAGATGTTTTGGAATATGCAATCACAGTCTCCAGGACAGTTCTAAAAGGAAATATTAAATCTGGAGAATTCTTGTGAAACCATGTTCAGTTCTTAGAATTGGGCGGTCATTCTATGGGGGGCCCCATGTCCATCCTCCTCCCCAGTTACTGGGAGACCGCATGCTGGCGTTTGGTTACTCGGGTCCTTGAAGTAGAGGACTGGGCCCAGTGTGGGTGCTCATCCTTCTCTCCACCACCCACTCCCAACCTATTTCCTATTCTGCAACCAAGGAGAAAGAGGAGGTGGCTGAGTGAATTTGTGTGAGGGCAAAATTAACAAAGCCATAATTAATGCTTAATTCACACAAAGGGAACAATGTATTGAGAAAAGATCACACCCTAAAGGCTGACAACTAAATGTCTAGACAGGGTTGATGAAAAGGTAGAGTTCCTTCACAACGCAATTAGAGGACACGGATGACTGTGTCCTCTGTGCTACGCTCAGCTAACCCTCCAGTCATCTTCTACCCTGGTCCAATAAAAATCTCACCATACTTTTGCAAAAATCAAGCTCTCCATTCTGGCACTATGGATTAAAAGGCTTTATTAACCATTCTGCCTTCTTTTGTAAAAAAAAAAAAAAATCAAGCTCTCCATTCTGGCAGTATGGATTAAAAAGGTTTTATTAACTATTCTGCCTTTACAGTAACCAATTAATGCTATATAAAAATGCAAATCTTTATAAAAGCAGCATCCAAGGCTTCCAGTCAAAAAGGAACATTAATACCTATTTCACATCTTTTTAAATATTTTATTCCCACTCTATTGCTTTTCAAACTATACAACTCAGTAGTAAAATACAATCGGGCTTACAGAACGTTTTCCATATAGATATGTCGCTGACACATACTGTACCCAAAAATGATCAGAATAAAATAGATGGTATTTTAAGCTTTTATTATAAACTTGAATCAGGTTTTGCTTGGCTGTCATATAAAAGGTATTTGAAGTGTTAACTGCATTTATCGTACATTTTTCACACCAAATATTATTTCGTGAGAAATAATATCACATTAGGTCAAACCAATGGTTTTTACTCAACTGGTGTTCTATTTGGACATGCACTGAAATATTTATAGAGTCTAGCAGAAAAGGATAATATAACAGGTCTTGAAAAACTACACTATATCAGAGAGTCCATCTCTGCTAACACCTTGGGTGGGCTCTCATGAGATACAAGTTTCGCTATTAAGTCTTAAAAGCTTTGAAGAAAATCCGGAATGAATTCTAGGTATTCAGACCAGCTTCAAATTACTTCTTAAGATGAAGAATCAAACATATAAATAGGTATCATTTGGATAATGGACTGACATTACATGAATATATTAGAAGTTAAAAACTTGGAGATCATATACTTATTTTCACTCTAAACAACTCATGTGTGCACGGGTAGATTGATGGGACAGAGTCCTGACAGAGAGTTTTGCTAACTTTAAGTAAAATTGTATATGCCAAAGATGACTGACCAAGATACCATCTTAATATAATCTGTTATTTAAAATGACAGAGAAAATCTTGGAGCAGTTAGACAAGAGGCTCTTCAGTCTTGTGAACCAAAAGATTTTTTAAAAACTCAATAGAAAAAAAAAACTGACAGGAAAATAGATTTTTTAAGAGAATTTCATTTGGGGACTTATAAAGAAGAGAAAAAAAAATTGTTTTAGGACCTCTGCAAGATCATTAGTTTATGAAAGTAGCATAAAGGCAGCATTATTTCTTTTTAGATTAAAATCAATTTCTAATTCCTTGTTAAATTTGGGAGTTGGTTTTTTTTGTGGGGTTTTTTTGGGGTTTTTTTTTTTTTTTGCTTTTTTATGAATCTGGCCACTAATTCTGGAATTGCAACCATAAGAGGCAAACACAGGGCAAGCTGCCCCCTCGTACAACCCAAGCACAGAGAACAAGATTCCCTTGGGGAAATTTTGAGGGAGAGAAAGCTCATTTGGGAGGCTTCCCTGGGTCCCCTTTTCTCTGACACCAGACATACCTGCTGCTCTGCCCCATCCTCTCCCCCAATCATCTGTCCCATTTCCTCTACTCTTGAACTTCCAGGACCTTCTCCCTCCTGCTAAACTGAAGGTAAACGACAGCCAACAGGTTTGTGATGAGGGCTCAGGTGCAGACATCTGCCAGCAGTATGGACACTCACTGCAGAGGATGGAAGGTTTGAGGACTGTATTCCGAACAAAACAGTGGAAAATTGGTGGAGTTTCCCTGGGCACTTTTCCATGATGCCAGTGGCACCTGCTATGCCACCCACCCTGTACAACCATATTCAGCCTCCTCCCAGAAACCTCCGGGACAGCAGGGTGCTAAGTGAGAATCATGGAAGGTAGAGGTGTGCGGTACATGAAATCTGGGCTCTAAAGTTGAGTGCTACAAAGGTGCAGTCTTGGCTCTGCTGCATATAAGCTGTGTGGGTTTTAGGTGCCATCTATGTAGAAACCACAAGCTGCCCTCTGCCTCTGTACAAAGAAATGAGCAAACTTGGCCAAGGATAGGGACCCCATCTGCACATTACCTCACCAGCAGGTCAGACCTTTCCTGGACTAGACACTGAGCTGGGGGAGACCCAGGAGAGCCAGGGCTCAGGGTGAGCCTGTGGGACACACTCATGTCTGATGTAGACTACTCCACAGCAAACAGAAAACACCGTCTAGTTCAAGTAAATGGAACTGCACTTGCCAACAATGGGAGATTCAATGAAACAACCAGCCATCAGTTATCTATATACCCTGGCGTTAAACATGGCCCTGCTTACGTGCATCCTACATGTTTTACTCATATCAAGCATTGGGATATTGTCCTCCCCCAACAACTGAACTACACTTGTCAATTCATTTCCAATTTGTAGATGCCTACAGCTCCCCAGTTTGTAGAATCTGGGTTTACCTACCTTTCTACAACCTGATTAGGTGGATGACTGCTGAAATTTGTTTATTTTTAGCTATCCCCAAAGCTTCAAGTATTTTAAATACTGTGGCAAAACTATAACAAAATGACTCTTCTAATACCAACTGACTATTAAGTTCAAGAATACACTAATTTTGTCAACAATAGATCTTGACCAAAAAATAACTCCTTCTGAGTACATTTTTAGTGACCCATGGATAACTGGCTTTCTGAAATCTTGTTACAGTTTGTCTCCAGGTCTCAGGTAGATTTTGAAATCGGTGACTCCCTTTCTCCTAGAGTGGGTTTGTCATTGCAAATTCCTTGGCTCTGACATAAGAGGACTTCCAAGCCAAAAAAAAAAAAAAAAAAAAATTCCTGATAATGGCGTAGAGTGCCATTCCCACTTGAATGGAAAGTTCAGAATATCTGGGCCAAAATCCCCCCACTTTTCTACATGGAGTTTGAACACAAGATTGTTAGACCAGGAAACAAGCCTCAGCAAAAACCGTGTGTTTTTCCTGTGTTTCCTAACTAGGCTGTGTTTTCACTTTGCTCTGTCCCAGTGTTAGTGGTTGAGTCATATCGGTTGTGCAGGGTGGGCACATGCCCTCCAATCTGCCACTCTGCAGTCACATGCCTCCTTTACTAAAGAAACTGGAACAGCCAGAATGCCCGCTGTGTGTGTCTAACCTCAGAAGAGAGGGGCAGTGGGGGTTTGGGGGTAACCAAATTTAAGCTCCATGCCAACTGTGAAGCTGACCACCTGAGGAGAACCGGGGAGCTTACAGTGTCATTAAGGGGCCATGTCAGGGGTCAGGCAGCACCATCTTCTCCAGCCAAAAACATGTGGAGCCCCCGTGGGTCAATTTAGGATTGTGTCGCCTGGCCAACCACCAGGCACCCAGCTATCTTAACTCAGCAAGGCCACATTCTGAGAAGCAAATCTCTCATCTCTCTAATGACATCTCTTCGTGTGTGGATTATCACACATTCTCAGGAGGTACCTCACCAATCACACTGAATGAAATGACGGATGTTAGCTTTCTTGCGATGTCTGTGAATTGTGGTTTCCTTCATACCCCCCTCAGTGTGACTTTTACTATAACCTATAATAGATTTATCACTAAAAACACAGCAATATCCCACCATATTTGACTATGGCTGCTTATCAAGAGCATTTAAGTGATCAGCACTTCCTCGTGAAACCAAATGAAAAACTGGTTTTACTTGGGGACTCCACAGGTAAAACCTCCTCCTGGGTTATCTGGCTGATTTCCCCTGAAAGGAAGATGAGAATAAAGAATGTCTGTATTCTTATAACCTACAAACCACAAAACCTCTCATTTGTGTTCCTACATAACTCTACCAAAATAGTTTCCTATACTTTGACTGGTTGGTTTTTAATAATCCACTCAGTTTCTTCAGCCACTCCCTTGAGTCTAAGTACTGTTTTTATTAATAAAATTATGCATCTAAAATGTAAATAGAAGACCTAAGAAAAATAAGTCAACCTTAGAGACTTCAGAAGGAACCGATCCTGCCGACACCTCGACTTTAACCCATTGGAACTGATTTTGGACTTCTGGCCTCCAGAACTATAGGAGATAAATCTGTGTTGTTTTCAATGACTACATTTGTGGGAAATCCCTACATCAAACAATAGGTTCCAATCCATGCTTCTCTGTCCAATAAGTAATTAAAAAGAGCTCTCATTAATTTGACATTTGTTGACACTTGAGATGTTCTTCTTTTATGAGGAACTCATTTATATTTCTATGCCTTTTTCTATTGTTACCCTCCCCTCATTGATATGGGTTGCAAATTTGATATGCTGAATCTTTCTTGGATATACAAAAATGGATGTGGGTTCGGAAGAAGTGGACATTGAGATTTTATATATATAAATATATATATATATGTAATCATCTCTCACTACATATTAATCTTTTCTTACAGAATTTTGGTAAACAATAAATCTGAATTTTTGATGTAGCTACTTTTTAATCAACTTGTTTCTTAATTATTAAGAATATCAAGAAAATAATCTCCAGTTTTGAAACTATGAACATATGTTCCAATATCATATTCTGAGGGTTTTCCAGTTTTTTATTACATTTATGTGTTTTGTACAACTGAGACTGATTTTGGCTAGGTTGAACTGTGTGAATATTATTTTTCTTCATGCAAATAAACAATTTTCTCAACACCATTTGCTGAAAATCTAGTTGTCTTCTACTTCTGCCATGTCACTTCTTGGTGTGTATATGTTTTTTCCACTGACCTATTTCTATATCCCTAGCCCAATCCTACATTGTCTTCATTGCTGCAGTTTTATAATAATTCATGATATTGGTTAAATTTATCCTCTCACTTGGTTCTTCTATATTTTGAATAGCTTAGCTATTCTTAGCCTTTTGCAGTCTTATACACATTTTAGATTTGGCTTATTAAGTTCTACCAAAAACATGTTTGGATTTTCATTGGACTACATTGAATGAGTCATTCAATCTGGAAACTTTAATATCTTTAAAACACTGAGCCTATCCAACCTATACAGATATGGGCTATCTTCCCAGGTAAGTAATTCATCATTAATGTCCGTCAATGAAGCTTTATAATTTCTTCTATAAACAACTTTCAACTCTCAGTTCTGTAGTTGGATTTATTCTTACATGACATATTTGATGCTATAATAAATGGTGTCTTCATTTTAAAAATCTAGTAATATTCAAATTTTTCATTTAATAAAATCCTATACTTAACTTTATGCTTAATTTTGAATAATAAATTCCTATCCTCATGCTCTCAGTAGGTTCCAGAACTGCAATCACATCAAGTGCAAAGTCATGTTATTACAAGATTAATCAAGTGACTGATAGACCCAGCAGCTCTGGAGTTGAAGGACTCAAGGAATAAAAGCCGATTGCCTGTTACATTTTATCTAAATCTGCATTAGCACTAGAGTTCCCTGTATCATTAAAAGACTGCAAAAGTTTTCACCACGCAAGGAATAAATGGACACCCAGTTTACATCAACTCACACAAAGTAAACTGGTGATTTTGAATTCAAATTTTCACACGTAAAGAAATGTAAGTCTCAAAAACAATGAGATTCTATTGTTCACCTTACAATGATAAAGGGCGGCAAGAATATAGAAAAACAAACCCTTTTATGCCCCGCTGCCAGTTTTGTAAATTGGTGTGCACTTTTGGGAGAACAATTTAGCAATTGCTATCACAAGGTAGTCTGCTCCTACCGGCTGTCTCCGCAATTCTACCCTGTAGTCGAAGGGTTTTGTCCATACAAGCCCGAGTACAGCCATATGAGACATGCTAATATAGCTGAGAGCAAGGCAGAAATATAAAGGATATATAAAGAATGCTCCCATGAGCATTTTTTTTAAAGATTACTTGCATAATGGATAATAGTGCATTATGTTTCTCTAGAGGAGAAGAACCGATAGGATGAATCGATGAAAATGTCTTTACCTTCATAGAAATTTTCTATAATGAAACACTTGACACTGGTAAAAGTTGCTTCACGTGAAGGCAAACTATGGAAGATGGATGACTTGATTTTATCATTTACTCTCTTGTGATATTTTCATTTTTAATCCATGTACATGGGTTACTTCTTTAACAGCTAAAGTATTTTTTTTAAGATTTTATTTATTTATTTGACAGACAGATCACAAGGAGGCAGGGAGGCAGGCAGAGAGAGAGGAGGAAGCAGGCTTTCCGCGGAGCAGAGAGCCGGATATGGGGATCCATCCCAGGACCCCGGGATCATGACGTGAGCAGAAGGCAGAGGCTTAACCCACTGAGCCACCCAGGCGCCCCTTTAACAGCTAAAGTATTAAATCCCATACATGATTAACATGAAAATACTCAGAACTGCTCTCATTAATCCCATTTCCCTCCACTCTGTGTCCAGAGCTTCAGCTTCTCGTATGTGCCATTTCTCGGCTAAACCTAGATTTTCACAGGAGGGAGCATTTTGGATCACCACTTGTTTGTGTTTATGTGTCTTCTACTGCAACTCTGGGCACACGATCTGGTGTTTTCCTTTCACACATCCAGCAAAATGTTCTAGTTGACTCTGACTGAACATCAGAGTTGCACCTGCAAGCACCTGATAGAACTAAATTCTGGAAATTCTATGGCCCAGGAACCCCAACTTCAAAGAAAGCCACAGCGCTTATTAGACTTCGACTCTCAGTTTAGTTCACACCTAAACTTTATGTCAGCATACACATTCCAAATCCCCAGTGCTATTTTAATTCCCTATTTTCTCCAATACTACCATCTACTCACCAGCTGAGTGTTTTTTCCTTCTTTGGAATGATCATTTATCAAGCATCTACTATACGGCAAGTCATCTCTCAGAAACCTTCTATGAACAAGCTCTAATCTTCACAGCCCTACTAGGTGACTATCATCGCTGCTATTTTCGATGGGGAAGCTGAAACAGAGAGGCTGAGTTGACTTGTCCAAGTTGGCACCACCAGGAGGTGGCTACAGGAGACCCGGTTCTGCCCGACTCCTGGGTCCTGTGCATTTTCTGCTCCACCCTGCTGCCGGTCCTGAGATCTGTACCACCACAATAGCCTGCCAGGGTCACAATTCTGTGATGCACCTGGCTCTGGCTGCCCTGTGGGTCCCTTTTTGCCTTCTACCTCTTGAAAGGTACAGTTGTCAAGGGCAGAACTCCCTCTGAGGTAAAATTCTTCTATCTCCTGGGTCTATAGGCAAAATAATTTATGTTCTGTTTTGAGACAGCAACTTCTGAAATCTATATGTTCTTGCTAACATTTCTGTTTTTCTACTGGTTCAGACTTTCTCAACCTCAGTTCCAACATCTTGGATTAGGGAATTTTGTATGGGGGGCTGGGGACGTTGCCGGTACGTTGTAGGGCTGTTTACCCACATATTCCAGGAGCATTCCCTGCTCCCAGTTGTGAAAACCAGAATGTTCCCAGGCATTCCAAAATATCCTCAGGGGATGTGTATCAAATTGCCCCACTTGAGAACCATTGAATTCTGACTGGATATCCTGCCAGCTCCTAAAACTCTATTTGGCTTTCCTCCAGGAAGTCTTCCCTCAAACATTTCCACTTTCATTCCTAATTTCTATCAGTGGATCTAATTTACCTCAGTCGTTCACACTCTAGACCTCTCCACCATCCAGGGCTACTTCAGCTTCCACCTCCAAACAATCACTAAAATATGGGACATTGACTTCAAATCCCAAGTCTCTCATTTCCAGTTTCTCTCCCTGGTGCCGGTCTTCATTCCCTCACAGTAACTCCCTACCTTTAATCCATCCTAGCCAATGACATTGGATAAAGCTTTCTCAAAGTAACTCACATTTTGCCTTTTTTTTTTTTTTTAATCAGAACCATCAGTACCTCCCTATCATAAGCTCAGTTACGTATCAATTGCTCACCCTCGCCTTTCAGGGTCTCTACCATATGGTACCACCTCCCTTTCCAGCCTTGTTTCACACATCTCCTCTACAAGTACCAACATGGCTGCTTATTGCTCATCAAAAATGGTCTGTGCATATGGCCCAATGCCTTCTACTCAGCTGTCACCTCAGTTGGTGAGTCCTCCTCCACAATTTTCCCTTAAAAAAGGCTGTTTTACAAGGACAGTATGAAATCCTATACTATTCACAAATCATTTTATGGTTGACCCAACAGCATGTGTTTGCTTTCTCCTGAGTCCTTTTAACTGTTCATACTACTTCTCTTATCTCCCTTGTACATTGTCCCAGTGTCGTCTTTGTGGTGGTAACAGTGTCTTCCCTGCCAGTCTGCAACCTCACTGATGGCTGAGACTGGGTCATGCTCTTCATACACCCTACGGCACCCAGCACCGCCATACACTTTAGATGTCCTTGGTTGTTCGTCCAAATGAGTAACGAAAGAGCACTTACTCACCTCCCACCTTACGCCGGATCCTCACCATCTCTCACTTAAGGAATTGGTCTCTCACCTGGCTTGCTGACTCCCTCCTCCCCACGTCATTCTCTCCCTGCTACAAAGTCACCTTCCCAGTCACAAGTCTGAGCAGGGCAGAGGCAAACTCCTTTGTGTGGTATACAAAACCGCCTGTGTTCTGGCTACCCTGTTTTGTCTCTGCAGTCCTACCTCCAATCACACTCTTGTGACATGTTGGTGAGGTTCCAGTTCCAGCTGTCATGCAAGGCTTCTTGCCCCATGTGTTCTGTACCTTTGCTCACACTGGTCCTTCTTCCAAGAAGGGCTTCGGCCAACCACATCCGCCTGCAACATCTGTTCACTCATCACCACTGTGCAGGGAAACCCTCTGCCCTCCCAGTGAGCCTCTTCCTTCTTCAGATACCCGCTGCCCCTTTGTTTCTATCATAGCTCCTAGAATACTTTGCTGTGCTTCGTTTTTTACATGCCTAAACCCAACTACCACTTGATATGTACATAGACAAGATACAAGGTGTTTTATCAAATTTTGCATTCTTCCTTTTTTTTAAAAAAGATTTTGTTCATTTGTTTGACACAGAGAGAGAGAGCACAAGCAGGGGGAGTAGCAGAGGGAGAGGAAGAAACAGGCTCCTCCTGAGCAGGGACCCCAATGTGGGACTCAATCCCAGGACTCTGGGATCATGACCTGAGACGAAGACAGACATTTAACCAACTGAGCCACCCAGGTGCCCCCAAATTTTACATTCATCCCAAAAGTGAAGTTAACAGAGATCATTTTGCTGGAAGACTGAATAGATGAATCTAAACCAGAAAATCAGTCTATTCTAATTATTGGTTAGGAGAATAATAAGTCAATGTATAAAGTGTCACCTACCAGTAAAAGTTATTTTGTAAGATCTAAATATCTGACATCATCGAGAGAAGAGATAAGCTGAATGAGTCAATTTTCTGGGTTGTTGCCCTTGGTCAGGTTTATATTTTAAAAATTCTAAACTGCAGGGGCACCTGGGTGGCTCAGTGGGTTAAAGCCTCTGCCTCCAGCTCAGGTCATGATCCCGGGGTCCTGGGATTGAGCCCCGCATCGGGCTCTCTGCTCAGCAGGGACCCTGCTTCCCTTCCTCTCTCTTTCTGCCTGCCTCTCTGCCTACTTGTGATCTCTCTGTAGCAAATAAATAAATAAAAATCTTAAAAAAAAATTCTAAACTGCATTATGTATTTTCCCGGCTTGATCAACAGAATATCCAGGAACAATTTTACTGTCTCTGTATTGGAGTTATTGTTATCAGAATAAATTTCAATGTGGGCTTACCTAATCCATACCCCCAGATACCATAAGAGAATAACCTCCTACTGAGAAGAACCAGAACACCTGCCCTTCCCTCTATTTCCTGCTTTGCTAGCAGCTATGACTTCTCATCCTGCTAAGGTCTCTACTTTAGGCACCACTCAGCTCCTTCAGCTACCGCTTGACCTCTCACCTCTCATCCACATCTATCTTCTGACCCAGGAGAGCTGTTAGGAAACACCAGAAAAGCAAATGTGTAAATCACATACCTAATTCAGACATTTCACAATTGATACTAGCCTGAGATTACTTTATTTCTGTCCCTGGAGAAAAAAAAAAAATGTGTGGGCTTCATGGGAGCTGATCCCCATGTGTTGCAAGGGCTTTGTACATGAATTTCTTTGCCTGGGCTCCAGTCCCAGTCCTTGAAGTTACCAACAGCCTGACCACCAGAGTTTCATCTGCCACTGGAAGAAGGGGGCCAGATACAATGAACGGAGGTTGTTTTATGTTTACATTTTGTAAGGAAATAGAAGATCAAGTCTCAGGTTCCACATGCCCAAGTTGAAAGGATGTAAAAACTGAAATAAAAGCAAAGATGTTGCAATAAAAAAAGAAAAAAAAAGACTTTTAAAATAGCACAGAAAAGAAGTGAACAGATTGGAGAAGATCAAGAATCTATAAAGAGATATAGAAGAGTTACATATAATAGAATATAAAAGCCTATACTTATAATTGAAGAGATAAAAATTTACCCTAATCATCTTTGAGAGGACAGAATAAAATACTTGAAATTAAGGCACACAATGTGGCATGCTTAAGAAAATAATTTGCTTGCTAAGAAGAGGAAATATAAGTTCAGAGGAAGGGATCTTCCCAAGAGGACAACGTGGCAAAGTCAAGAATGGAAGGAGTGATGGCAGCCCCCATGTCCAGATGGTAATAACTAACATTTCCTGCGTGTGTGCTCTGTGGCAGGCCCCGGATTATTTTCTATACATTTTATCTTTTAACCTTTGCAGTAACTTTTGAGATGGTCTCAAATATTTTGCTTAATTAAAGATGAGAAACTTGAGTGATTCTTTTATCTATTGCTGCGAGAACCCTGCATACAAACGTCCACAGCATCTCAGTGGCATAGAACACTAATTACGTACTCAGGAGCAATCAATGTCGTGGTGATCTTGCCCGGATTCCCACCCCCATGCACCTCAGCTGTACTTGCTCAAGAGTATGTGGCCAAATGCAGGTAAGCTAGTCACCTGTGTTTGGTGGTAGGCTGGCTGAGAGCTGTTGTAAGATAGTCTCAGCTGGCTCTGGAGCAACGTGCTTGGGATCCACACGTTCCAGTCTTCAACAGGCTACCTCAGGTGTGTCCTCCCCATGCCAAGGGCAGAGAGCAGAAACCCAAGTAGGAAAATGCAGGTGATTTTTCAAATTTCTGCTGGCATTCTGGTAGCCCATGACGTTCACCTAGCAAGGCCCAGAGTCAGAGTGGGCACAAAAGGCAAAGTCACCTCTCCAAGAATGTTGCCAGAGCATGGGCTTAAGAACGGTTCCCTGATGCAATCAGTCCTCCACACTGTAGTTGAGACGTACTGAGTCATTTGCCAAAGGGTGCCAGTCGCTAGGAGCCTGGGTTCCAACTAGACCTACTGGACTCTAAGACCTGCCTTTTGCGCGTTGCAGTAGACAAGTAGTCAGAGAGCCCGTAACAGGTCAGACTCAGAACCCACAAGTCAGTTAGCAAAAGTCGTGCCAACAAAGATGGGAGACACCCCAACTTTAAGGAGATGGAGTAGAAAGTCCAACAAAAGCAAACAAACAAGCCCAACAAGGCCAAAGAAATCAAAACCAAGGCAAGATTATAGGGATAAAGACACCATGAGCCCAGACGTTCTAAAGCACAGGCCTTGAAAGTCTGCAAAAAAACCCACAGAAGTCATGTGACTAGGAAGGAAAAGCTTTCCGTGGAAGGAAAAGCTTTCCGTGGAAGGAATAAAAGGAGAAATGAGGGTAGGTGGTGAAAATCTAGGTTGGCAGTATTTACATTTCAAGTGTTATTAATGTCTTATACCTGTATATGTTTTAAAAGGTTTTTCCCCCCAACGCTGAGGTATAAGTGACAAGTAAAGTCATACGATATTTCAAGTGTAGAATATGATGATTTGCTATACACTGAAAGAAATTCTCCCCTCCATCGAGTCAACACTGGATTTTATTTTTGCTTGAAGTCTCAGAAGTTTGCATTTATAAGTCGATTGCCTATTACAAATGTTATACAATAGACCTTTCCGAAATTTGCTAACAAAATGCACCTCACAAATTCTCTTTAGAAATTTGGGGAATTATTCATATTCACAGAGCCAACCATCTTTCTTGAACAAACTAGACCGGCCATTAACCTTCTGGGTCACCTTCTGTTTCTAGAATTTTACAGGACTTTAAAGGCAATGTGATAGCAGAGGAAAATAGGCTTGATGACTACTTTCTTAAAAGTAGTTCTGATTGTCCATTACAGTGGTAATCAGACCTGAATGGCATTAAAAGCCAGCAAAGAGATCTTTAGTGTTAATTTATCTAAAATAGATCCTTTTTGAAGGAACCTATGTGAGATTATTGCCACCCACGTTCAGATTCAACATAGAATAACGGAGACAGGGAACATTTTCTATAGCTGATGAGTGACTCAATTTAATTTTACCCCGTGGCTAACTTTTAACTCAGCTTCTCCTCTGACAAAACCATTTTCATTACTGGACTCATCTGAATGTCACAACGACATTCAGGAGTATTAGGGTCACCATCACTCCCGCCTACTGGCCCTGCTGTTCTGACTTTTTGCCTTCAAAGTCTCTGACGTTTCCTTATCGGGTGAATTAGAGGCCACACAGGAAAGGTGGATTCTTTCTTCTTCGAGGCAACTGCTCGGGACAGACAGGAATGTTGCCTGTTAATAGGATCAGCACTGGAGAAAGCCCTACTCTACAGCAGGGGATGCCAAGCTTCTCCTGTTACCATGGCAGCCATTCCCACCAAACTTGTCCACACTCATCTTTGTCATATTACCCTTGGTAATCATAGTAGGAACAGTAACAGTTAACCATGTTTTGAATGCTGAATTGGGCACCGTCCCCACACTGTCTTATTTATTCCTATCCCCTTTGCAGAAACCATCGTTATGGGTATTTTTCAAACAAGAAAAATAAAATTGAAAGAGACTGAAAAATCGCTGCAAGCCAGGGCCTGGCAGAGACTGTTGTCCATTTTAAGCTGTTCTTATTCTCCTACGTGAGCCTAGGCTTCTTCTTAGTTTTACACCTTAACCTTGGAAAGCAGAGCCATAGGTCAAGAAGGTCCGGACGCTAGGGATCTTCAGCGGTGTTGTGCTCGCTCCTACACCTGTAAGAAGTCAGACAAACTCCTCGGGGTAGCAGAAGCTGGACGAACAGGGACTCTGTTCTGGTTCCACTTAATTATGTGATCTTACGTGGGTCACTTGCCCTTGCCCTGATGGTGTCCCCATTTCTACAAATGAGATTACCGTCTTTGCCCTGCCCATTTCTCAGGATATTTTGTGAGGCCCAATGAGGACAAAGTAGGTGAAAGTCCTTTGCAAACTGTAAAGCAAAGCACATATGCTGTTGTGATTTCTGCCTTATTAATCTCCCGCCTGGGCCTTGGAGCAGCTGCATCATGTTCTGTTTCCAGGAAGGATGCATAGCTGGGCAGTCAGGCTAATATTATTCCACCTTTAACTAGATTACCCTCCCGCTGACCCTCTGCTCCTTTCCCATGCATGTTGATTTATCTTTTAAAAGCAAAACAATATGTTCTGGCCACTTCCCTCCTTCAACTGCACTTGTCACTCTGTGCTTGCCAGTTTGTGTGTGTGTGTGTGTGTGTGTGTGTGTGTGTGTGTGTGTGTGTGTTAACAGGACTCAAAGAACAAAAACCAAATGCACACATCACCGCCAATTAACATGTGCATACAGCTCTTGCAAGTGATTTTTTCTCTCTCCCCTACAAAACACAAAGGGCATTTTCCTTCCCCAACTTTTTCTAAGCCCTTCGCTCAGTAATGCAGAGATTCTGTACCTAGGAGCAAGCTGTGACTGTGCAAGCGATGGTGCCTTTAAAAATTACTAGTGCTGTCCCCAAGGTCTCAGGGAGACATTCCACAAATTCTGTTTACCCTAAAGCTATCTTGTTTAGACACTATCTTTGATCTAATGCAAACCCAGAGAGAACCACCTCTGACCCCAACTGAGGAAAATTATAGGGTGACCACCTATCCTGGTTAGCCATGGACTGGCCCATTCTTATTTATTTTTATTACATTTTTAAGATTTTATTCATTTATTTGGCAGAGAGAGAGAGATCACAAGTAAGGAGAGAGGGAGACAGAGCAGGGGGGAGCCAGCTCCCTGCTGAGCAGAGAGCCCGATGCAGGGCTCAATCCCAGGACCCTGAGATCATGATGTGAGCCGAAGGCAGTGGCTTAACCCACTGAGCCACCCAGATGCCCCTAGCCCATTTTTAACACTAAAAGTCTCCCAAAGCAACAAACTCAGCCCTGCCTACGCAGGATGGTCAGGGCCCGGGATGTGGGGCAACCTGCCTCCTGTACCAGCCCTTTGCCCTTCTGTATATCTCAGGCTCCAAGCACAGTGAGTAATTTCCACATAACCTACTTGCCTGAAGCCTTTCTGGAACAGTATTTAAAAAAATACGGGAGTGTCCGGGTGGCTCAGTTGGTTAAGTGTCTACTTTGCTCTCAGGTCATGAGCCCAGAGTCCTGGGATCCTGCCCCACATCGGCACCCTGCTCAGCCAGGAGGCTGCTTCTCCCTCTGCCTGCTGCTCCCCCTGCTTAAGCGCGCACTCTCTGTCAAATAAAATAAAATCTTTAAAAAAATATATATATAGTATATATGTGTACATTATATATATATATATATTTATATATATATTTTTTTTTTTTTTTTTTTTTTTGCTCTCACAAAACCCTTCGGCCCACAGAAGCTGGGCTGAGCTCTAGGGCTCCCACCTAAAGAACACCTGCCGCGGGGCTGCCGCCTGCTCCCTCCAAAGTCACACTGGGCCCCTCGCTGCCTATTCTGTATTCAAACCTCTTGATAAACCACCGGCTGGTTTTCATGTTTGCAGCTCTCCCGGAACAATAAAGCAGAGATGTTTGTCGTCCATAAAGCACAGCTGCAAGAAATGTGTGGGAGTGAGAACTGGATGACACCCAGGCAAGGGGAGAAGGGGGGTAGGCACCGCGCCTGGCGGCAGGCGGAGCCAGCGGCCCCGGAGGAAGCGGAGCCCGTCCCCGCCGGGTGCCGCGCGCCTGGCCCGTCCCGCAGGACCCGCCGGGCCGCTCCCACGCGCTGCGGCAGCGGAGGCCGCGGGAGGGGCGCTGCGCAGGGGCTTCCAGGCGGCCACCGCGCTCCGAGGGGCCGGGCGCCTTGAAGCCCGGGCAGGGCCTCTGACGGCGGGTTTGAGGCCCGGTGCCCGGCCCGGGCAGCTGTCTGGACTCGCCTCCCGCAGATGCGCGCGGGCGGCGGGATGGTGGGACGGCCGCGCTGCCCGCCTTCCATCCCCGGTCCCCGCGCTCCTCCTCCGAGCCCTCCCGGACCAGGTGGGGACGCGCGACGTCCCGTAAACAAAGCCGCAGGGATTCGCTCCTGTGCGAAAGGCCGGCTCCTGTGTGCTCACTCCTCCGGCACAGTCTCCCGGGGTTTCCGTCTCAGCCCAGGGATGGAGCGTCCCTAGGCCATCCAGTTAAAGTTCACAGCTTCAAGATAATGCCCCTCTATTTTCAAATATTGTAAGTTGTGTAGTTCTGTTAAAAAAAAAAGGAAGGAAGGAAGGAAGGAAGGAAGGAAGGAAGGAAGGATGGAGTCAGCGGAGGATGCTAAAGGCCACAGCTTGAGGATGAAGAGCTTCATCAACTTCATTCTGCAAACTTACACAAGGCAAAAATCTGGAAACAACATTAAACCAGGAGGGAGGCAGTGCCAGCAGGAAGTGCAGGGGTGTGGCGGGCAGGAGTCTTAGCCTTAAAGGGAGAAGAAAGGAGGAGTTCGGAGTTGAGCTCCTTTTGGGGGGAAGGGGGTGAGTCCAGGGCCTCAACTATAAACAGCCGGATCCTGGGGGGTTCCTGGATCTTTAAGCAGAACACAGCAGAACACGACAAGTAAGAAGACTTCTCTGCAGGTCACAGAAGGTTCTCGAGATCCTGAGGGGGCATCCTTGCGGCAGGACTGCAGACACTACCTGAAGGACTACTTTTGTCCCTACATCAGGGACAATGTTTGCGCCATTGATATTTGGAACTGTATTAGTCACAGACTGTTGTAGTCAACCCAGGTAGCCATAACCCAGTACCATGGACTCAGTGGCTTAAACAAACATTTGTTTTTCAGTTCTGGAGGTTGGAAGTCCAAGATCAAGGTGGTGGCACTGAGTGGATAAGGCCCACCCACATGATGGAGAATAACCTGATTTGAAGTCCACTGATGGTAGACATCAACCACATCTACAGAAGGCCTTCACATCAACACCCAGACCGGTCAAATAACTGGGCTCGGCAGCCCAGCCCAGCTCACTCAATGAATCATCAGAATGCTTCCTTGAGGGCGTCTGTCTTGCAGGATGCTTAGGAGTTTTCCTGTCTGATACTTGGTAGATAGCCATCAGCAACTTCCCCTGCCCTGACTTGGGACAAAAATGTATCCAGGTATTGCCAAAAGTCCCTTGAGAGCCAGTGTTCCCGGCCAGGAGGTAAGGAACTTGGATTGCAGGTGTCCTCCCAGCAGCAGTCTGCATTACCTGCAGTTTGGGGACAGAGCCTAGACAAGGAAGCTTGTGTTTTCAGAATCCTGTATTTTCCACTCAGACGCTATTTTAATGCCCTGAAGTTAATGAGTTTAATTAATATTCTATAAGTCTGCAGTGGGCAGGACATTTAAACCTTTGCGTGGGAACAGTCAAAGTAGTAAGTGAGTTCCTCCTTCAGGTACTGCCTTGAACTCTCCCACTGGAGTGACAATGGCTTTCCCTTGAATTAAACATGAACTAATGTAACCAAAAGTGAAATTTGTCCCAGAGGTCTCAGTTTACCTGTTCAAGCTGGGCCCTAGGCTCAAAAAGTATCCCTACTGAAAATTCTGGAAGCATATAATGTCCCAATTTTGATATTTCATTTAACAGAATATTTTTACTTACCGAATATATAAAAATAGCTTTGAGCTTGATATAGATGAAGGCAATTTGACAAACATTCACTTATCCTAAATTATAGAAAATTTTCCTTTTTTTTGGTGTGTTGCTATTAACAAATTTTTTAATGTACCCTTCTAAAAAAAAAAAAAAAAAAAAAAAAAAAATGTCCTGTGCTCTTCCAACCATCTGGTGTGAAATGACACATGGGTGGCAAACTGCTATTTTAAGCACTGAATGCATTATCTATAAGCAAGCATGATTATCTCCTGCATTGTAAATTTCCTGCTGTGCCACGGTAATTCCAGTATTTTCCTGGCCATGCACAACTGTATAGTATTTTACAAGCAGTCTACATACATCAAAAAGGAGGGGGGAAAAAAAAAGCAGAGGTCTCTTTAATGGGGCTTTAACCACAAAGTTCTGGTGACTGGATTTGGAAATAAAGACTCGGAAAGGCTGATAAGCCATTCTTTGTAACAGAGACATACATATTTATTTAGTTGCTTCAAGCAAGGCAAGGACAAACATCCAATTTAGAATTTTGACCCATTAAGCCTCATGGCAGGATATGGAAATTTTTCTTTGGCATTCTTCTTTGTCCATTGAAAACCAAAACAAGCAAACAAACAAACAAAAACATCTTTTACTAGGCTCTTAAGAAGCTACATCTTCTGTCTGATTTACAGTGTGGGTGGCTGAGAACCAGACACTGAACATGTTTATTGGAAAATACACTGGACATTGGCTCTGCTGGTCCAACGAAGCATTCATTTTACTAACCAAGTTTTAAGGGGCCTAGTAGGAAGGGGCCTAACAGGCCCAGGCAGAAGCAATATCCTGGTTCAATTCTGAAGGAAGACTTGTTTTTCCTGCAAACCCACCTAAGATGTTAGTGTGAAGCTACTTCCCAACAACAGATGAGTGATGACAACTTCTATCCTCTTCCAAATGTTTAAATAGAAATGGATCTAACTGGTGAGAGAAGGAGCAGTCAAGATGTTGAAGGACCTTTTTTTTTCATCCTTCATCTTAATCCTCTCTGTGTGGCCCTTTTCATGTTGACTTAAGATAAAATGAAAGTGATTTATGCATCTTTATGCCCTGACTGAAACACGAATGCATGCCCAGCACCAGCTCCCTAGTATAAACTCTCCCAGGTTAGAGGTTAATCTTACACACTCAACAGTAAAATAAAGGCAATATTCTTCATTATGCGTATGCCATAGATCAATAATTCTATTCACTTTGAGCCTGGGAGAGTCCGTCAGTCGTAGCCCCACCTACCCTGAGAAACTGCAGACTGATTTTTCACTGTAAACCTCCTGGATCAGTTGCTTCACATAGTTATTCTCATTTATCTCTCACAAGAATCTTGCAAAGCAGATAAGATTATTCCCATTGCCAAGGTAGCAACTGAGGCTTGTCAAAGAATGTTATTAACAAGAGAAGGGATTTAAAAACCTCTATGGTGATTGAACCCATGATCTTGCCACTCTTTAGGTAGAATCCAGTTCATTAAGATGCCCCCAAATGACACTTAGTGTCCAGAGTCCCAATATCCTCTCAATTCTGGGCCAGAGGACATCGAGTGTCGGCATACCTGATGCAGATTATAGGACAAGACGTATAATATTAAATGACTCAAAAGGACAGAAGACAATGATGGATTGGAGAGAGACATACAGAATGAAACATCAGATGATACAAAGTGTCTTTCCATAAGGAGACTGAGAGACATGAACTCTTTCTATTTAAAGACCTAATTTGGCAATTTTTTTTTAAAGAAGCACCCTACTCTGAGAGTCTGAGCGGCTCCACAGAATACGGTGAATGTTAGCCTGGATGCTCGTTCTCTGAGCCAAGCTAATGGATCCCCGAGAGCTCGCACTGAGGAAAATCAAAATTGCTCCCCATTCAGTCTGTGCATCTCTTGCTTTGCCGTTCAGACACATACATCAAACCCAGCCGACACTTTTAATCCTGTGTCTTGTTAAAGCCTCGTCATATGTGCAAGAGTAACCACCACCATGAGTGCCAGAACCTTCTTTCTTCTGCTACTCGCTGAGTTTCTACCACCAATCCAGTTCCTGCTATCAGAAACATAGTCAATAAATATTTATCACATGAATGAACTAATAATGGATTCACATACGAATAAATGTGTTTTATGTCATAGAGATTCAAGATGTTTCCTATTATGACTTTTATATATGTAAATGTTTAAGAGAATTGATGGTTTGCAAATAACAGGCAAGGGTCCATACGATTTATCTCTGGCTAAAGGAGAGCCCAAAGCTTGTAGCAAGAATCTCTTGTAGCAAGAGATCTAGACCCACCTCGTAAATAGATTGCTGGCTATGGTAGAAAAGAAAAGGTAAGAAAAGCCTTGTAGTTCTTCCTATTTTCTCTGTTGCTTAGCCATCATTTACTGCGTAATACGTAATTGGCTTAAGAGACATGGGGGGTGAGGGTTCTAATTATGGAACAGTTAATGATGCAAAAAAATAATTACTCCAGAGCCTTTTGCCTTGTAGCCTTTCCATTTTATGGTTTTAGTAAAGAGAACGTGATATTCATCACAGCCATATCCAAATTCCTTCAAGACGATGAAAACAGAAGACAACTTGATGGGAGAGAATTTCACTTAGCAAAGTTATGGGGGGCCCTCCTGCCAGACTCCTGGCCTCTCCCATCCCCAGGGTGGACTTCTTTTTAAGACCTGTCAACCATCTCATTGCATATGTTGTCCTTAAGTATATACTTTCCTGCCTTTCTTCATTTCCTCCCAGCATGAGTTTTTTTTTTTTCCAAAATATTACCCAGCCAATTTTCTCTATTTACCATATTCCAGCTATTTCATAGTTCCCGTGTGTCTTGCCAGCATCCTGGTAGGTGCGTACTCTCAGCCCACACCCCTCAGACGAACTCCCACAAAGTATGTTCCCTTCTGGAAGTGTTAAAGGATAATACAGTCACTAATTCTGAAACTTCTGTTTTTCCCCCATTTCCTCTTTTTCTTTTAATTGCTCTGCCTCTAAGCTCAATTTCCCAAATTGCCACAGAAGTGTTCATTTTCCCAAGGCCATTTCATTGTGTGGGGGATCGCCCCTGAAATTGTGGGGAACTCTTCTTTTGCTTTTGCACTCCCACTGGAGACAGAAGCAGGAGACATTTGCTCTATCAGGAACTTCCTGACAATAGAGAAGCTGTCTCTCAACTAATCAGAGAGTAGAAGGCCTCCCTGAGAATCTTTAGACTCTGAAAAGAAACCGAGATGTTGGAATAATTTGTGAATGGCAGTAAAGTAGCAAAAACATTTAGAGGGTCCTCTCGACTCTCTTGTCTTCTCCAAAGCAGAACCACTCTCTCCCAAGGCATTCTCAGCCCCCGGGGCACCTGCCCCTGACACAGGGATCACACTGGCTTATAGAAAAATTCAGTCTGACCAGAAATCAAATAAGATAAACCACACTGAGTTTCCTCAAAGTTGATGTCCCTATAATTTCATAAAATATTTGTAATAAGGATTTCAGAGTTCTAGATTTCAGTTTCCTTTTCTGAAAACACTGGCCAGTAAAACAAAGGTTCTTAACTAAAAGGCATCTAGACCACTGACACTTCCACAGCTAAATGACTCACTGATTCAGAAATATATATATTACATATATGTATATAAATAATATATTATATAAGAAATATTATATATTTATTAATAATGTAATATAATTATTATATTTATATATTTATTATATAATAAAATAATATAAATATATAAATATTTGTATACATATAATTTAAAATACATACACACATTTAATGTTGAATTAGAAAGCACTTCTATGCTTTAAAACCTTGTGTTTTAAATTCTGACATTCCGGTTAATTCTGAAAGCCAGCATGTCACGGTGCTGGGACAGACTTTGGCAAGCTGGGCACTTACCAGTATACCTGATGTGCTTGCTGCCAACATGGCAGCTTCCCAGGCTGGAAGAGCCATGGAAGCAACAGAAAGGACACTATATTCGGGACGCAAGAACACATTAGGGACAAACACAGGCTCTTCTGGTGAAAAAGTCTGTACAGTAAAAGAATGAGATTTAAGGAGGGAGGCTGTGGTCACGGAAATTCACAATATGATAGGACGGAGACTAGCCCTGAGCAGTGTATTTCAATTTAAGGAGACACCTCTAGAGGTCAGATGGTCCAACCTCCTGCTTACCTACCAACCAACCGAAAACCAGGCACAGGCAGGGTTGGCCTCCCACCACCTTCCTGGTGCCTCATAGCTCTCAGTTCATGGCAGAGCTGGGGCAGGGACATGCGTGTTTGGAATTCTAATCCAAAGCTCATTCAATGGTTTATGAGGCCTCTTAGAAGGGAGAAAGTTCTCCCTGAAAGGGAGAAAAAGATTTCCACAGCTCCTTTAAAATTCAAAGTGTGTAAAATAGAATTGAGCACTTACAATTCAGAAAAGCCCTCGATCTATAAGCGTATACCCAGATCACATCGAAGAATCAAGTACAGTCTCCCTCTTCTACTGGTTTCCTGCAAAAGAACAAAACATTGGACTTTATTTTTAAAGAATGAATCTCCACTGTAAGCTAAACCTCTTCTCCCTCAGTGCCACTGGTCATGAAAAATATGGTTCTAATCCCTTAGCTGTGTGTTAACCTGGCATGCAAACTCAACTGCTTTTATGGCTGAAAAATGCCAGTTAATTTGCCGTCTTAACTGTTCTAAAATAACAGACAGTACAAAATGGAGTTTTGTAGATTCTGCTTGCATCCAGTGATCAATATTTCCATACCCAGAGCAGAGATATTTGAAAGTTGCTTCCTGTTTTAGGCATCTCCATTTGGGGTTACAAAGTAGAACCCCGACACACAGCAGATGCTTGAGTAATGATAATTCTGTGGCCCATAATCTAAAAATAAGTTTCTAATTTTTGTCAGAGGCTACTGAAAGCAAAACTATCAAGAGTGGTGGGAAAAACAAAGAAAAAACTAAGTCTTCCCATGCAAAGGAAAGCAGAGATTTGAGGTGAATGAAAGTCAGACTTATTCAGGTAAAATGCACACACGGTGAGATTCATTCTTTCTAGATACACAGTTGTAGGAATTTTAACAAGTACATTGTTCTAGAACCATCACATTTAAGATCTAAGACAGTCCCATTACCCCACAAATCTCCCTCATCCCTCCACAGTTACCCCTCTCCCCAGCCTCAGCCACTGCAAACACTGGTCTGTTTCCTGTCCCTATACATGTGCTTTTTTCAGG
>RCUC01169319.1:0-32096 GCA_003697995.1 Taxidea taxus jeffersonii | reverse complement strand
ATAGAAGGCAAAATAAAAATTAAGTTTGGTCTGATAGATAAGAGTTAGAAGGGGAAGGTATTTGTGATTTTTCTCTCCTCCTCCTCCTTCCTTCTTCTTATTTCTCCCCCCTCCCAGGGTATTGAGTAATAGAATCTCTGTCATTTTAAACTAATTTTGATTTTTGCAGACATGAGTTTTGCAAATCTATTTTAAAGTGGGTCCCCATTGTTTTCATTAATATTGGAGCTAAAAATGGACTCCATCGGGACCTTCTGACATGAATCAACATAGTATTTGAATATGTTCTAAGAAAGGCTTTTTGTTTTTGTTTTCAGATATTTACATGAATGGCTCTTTATCACTTTATTTACAAAATATACTTTAAGAGCTCATTTCTTGGCTTGCTGATACCATGCACGGTTGTAATTTGGGTAGCATGAAATATAACCAGGCAACCAAGAGTACAGATTCTTAGAAAGTTGCTTAGCTTTACTCAGCCTCTTCCATTACAGGTGTTTTTGTTCCTGAATACAACTTTGTTTATACAGTGAAGAAAGAAATCAAGAGAATTTGAAAGTAGCCTCATTTAAATCATAATCCACTGATTAATAGCTATGACTATCATTTAAGAAGAGACACCTATCTTTTGTGTTTCTAAATGAAAGCCAACTGTTTCATCAATGACTCAGGCTGTGAAGCTGAACGAGTAAAATATTTTGCTATTGTATAAAAGGGATGTGATTAAATAATAAGAAGAATAATTGTTGTTGCTGTTATTAGAAATTATGTTTTCCCAGGCAGGTCATCAGAATTTTGCTATTTTTACCTGTCAATGAGGGGATGAGCATTTCTTTTTGGCCCAAGTTTCCTTATTACATTAAACTTGGTTTCTAGAACCTGCTGATTATCCCACTTTACTAAAATATCTTTTTCTTTTTTAAAGATTTTATTTATTTGACAGAGACACAGCGAAAGAGGGAACACAAGCAAAAGGAGCGGGAGAGGGAGAAGCAGGCTTCCTACGGAGCGGGGAGCCCAATGGATCCCAGGACCCCGGGGATCATGACCTGTGCTGAAGGCAGATATTTAATGACTGAGCCACCCCAGGCACCCATCCTAAAATATCTTTATTACATTTTTATCAACTTTTATTTGCTTTCTGGCCATCTCTCCATATGTTTTTGTTTTTAGAGAGAGAGAGAGAGACAGAGACAGAGACAGAGACAGAGACAGAGATAGAGACAGACAAAGAGAAAACAAATTGGGGTGGGGACAGAGAGAGAAGGAGATAGAATCTCAAGCAGACTCCACACTCAGTGCAGAGTGGGACGTGGGGCTTGATCCCATGGCCCTGAGATTATGACCTAAGCCGAAATCACAGGTCAGACGCTCAACCAACTGAGCCACCCAAGTGCTCCTCCATGTTTGTTTGTTTTTTAAATGTAAATAACACCCCTTCTAGAAATTGAATTCCTTTTTTTTCATTACTGAAATAAAACAAAAAAGGCAAAATAAATGAACACAAACAAAAACCATTTCAATTTCTGCTTCATCTTTCATTTACTTAAGTTCAACTCCTATAAGGAAGTATTTTCTCCCATGACAGTTAACTGATGTAAGGAGCATGAAGAATTCATAACACTCTGACCCTTAGTGGTTCGGAGGACACCTATAGTCTTAAGAAGTTCTCACAGAGATTTGTTTACTTCTTTGGTGTATTAGTGGCCAAAATATGCATTTTTTTCACTCAACATAAATCAAGTGATTTTTTTTTGACAGTTCCAGTAAGAACTACCCCATTCTCTCCTTAATCTCAATGAGGGCTTTTGTTTGGTAGGTTTGATGTTTTTGATGCAGATGTGGTGGAATAATGGAGTAGGTATTAGATGAGGTTTCAAATGAAAAGACATGGGAGCTTCAGAAGACCTAAGGAGAGGCTGGTGTTCTGGCTGTTGTAGGAGGACTCCTCCCATGCATATCTCTTCAGTGAACTAATTAGAAAGTGGCCCTCAGCTTTGAGGGATTAGAAGCCTGATTTGTCAGTATGCCTAGAAATAGATCAGATTTATAGGAGTGGGTGTGTAGTATAACCAAGCTCAGAGGAGTGAAATATAACCAATAATTACTATTTACTGAGCTGTGTAGTGAATTATAACGGTAAAATATCCCAGAGTACTCCAATCGGCATGCTTTGCACATTCTCCTATACTGTCGAGGCACCTAGCAGGCAGGGACAGGGTGTCCAGTAGGAATATAGTCAATAAGGGAGGGCTACTCTGTACTTTATTCTAAACTCTCTATGGCCTTTCTCTAGCACTCCAGAGTAGGTCCAAGAAGAGCACTTCTATAGGAGTGCTTTTAGCTAATCCCTGGGGCAGGACCTGGTGAGAAGTGGAGGGGGTTAAAGAGCTTCATCAGCACATGCTCATATCCGTCCACATCCAAATCTGGGCCAGGTTCATCTGTACATTCTATCTCAGATTAACAAGACGTAGCAGTGGGTCTCTTGGTGATTTCAGCTGTTGTTTTTCTCTTGAGTCACACTATGGCAACTGGTGAAAATCCAAGGGTCCTCCTTTACTGTCTTCCTTCCCTGTTCTCCTATATAATACCTCTTGTTTCCTGTATCCCATGTCTTCTCTCTTGGCTTTTCTTTCTCATTATAGTAAAGTACATCCTTAAGAGACTTCTTAAAAGTGGGTCACGGGTGACAGATATTTTAATACCAAGCATGTACTGAAAATGTTTTTATTCTACCTTCAGACTTGAACGGTAGCTTGATTTCATATAGCATCCTAGTTTGGAAATTATTTGCCTTCAGAGTTCTGAAGGTGTTGACCTGTTGCTCTTGGTGTTGGTGTTGTGGATTTCAAAGCCACTTGATTCCTCATTATTTGTGTGTGATCTTTTTTTCTTTTCTTTCTTCCTGGAAGCTTGTAGAATCTCCTCTTTGCTTTCATTCAGAATTCTGAAAATGTACATTGGTATTCCTTAGGATGGCTCTGTTTCCTCATAGTGTGGGTCCTTCCCATGTGGCAAGTTATGTTCTTTAGTTGTAGGAACTTAAATCATTTCCTGCCTTCCATTTTCTCTTGTTCTTTCTTCACAGAAAGATTTGTACTTCAGTTCTCTTATCCTCTTATTTTCCATTCTTTTGTTTTCTTGCTGTACTCCCTGGGATATTTACTCAAATTATCTTCTAACCTTTCCATAGTGTTTTTTTTTTTTTTAAACTTCTGCTATCACATTTTAAAATGCCAATGTCATCTTTTTTCTTTCCTCTTTAATGTCTTCCTGGTCGTGTTTCATGGATGCAGGCTCTTCTCTTCTCTCTCTCAGGATATCAATAATAGTTGCCTAGGTTTGTTTCTTCCTGGTTTTTCTATCAGGTTGTTTGTTGAGCTCTTCTGTCCACATTAGAGATTTTGTTCAGATATTTGATAATTTTTTACCATCTAGTCAGGATTTAGGGTGAGGGATAAAAAGGTGATTAGTGGTCCTGAATGCATAGATGGAGTTTTCATATTTGAACCTCAAATTTTACCCTGAGTGGGTCATTTGTTGGAAAAACCCTCCGAAGTATTACCTTTGGGAATGATCAGTTTCTCTGCCTGGATAGTGAATGTCAGGCTGCTGGAGTCTTTGGGAACCCACCAGGATTGGAGCTGGCTCTCTAGTAAGCCTTTGGTGGATTCAGAGTTCTTTGATTTGCCAATGCTCAGTGTTCTTAACCTCCTATCTCTGGCTTCCTTTTCTTTAAACATTTAGTTATGGTAGTTTGTTTTTTAAAGATTTTATTTATTTGACACAGAGAGAGAGATTACAAGTAGGCAGTGAGGCAGACAGAGAGAGAGGGGGAAGCAGGCTCCCTGCCAAACGGGGGAGCCTGATGTGGGACTCGATCCCAGGACCCTGAGATCATGACCTGAGCCGAAGGCAGAGGCTCAACCCACTGAGCCACCCAGGCACCTAGTTATGGCAGTTGTAATGCAGTTTGGGAAATGAGTGAGTGAAATAAAATGTAAGTTTTCAATTTGCTGTCCTAACCTGGGATGTATGGGAAGGTTTTCACGTTGTCTCTTCCATAAGAAAGCATATGTTAAAGCTACAGTGACAACATTTAATGATAATGTTTAGAGAAGGTAGCATTATTTAGTGCAATATCTTAATTTTAGAGGTCAAATAACTAAGGGACAGAAACTTTATGATTTGCTGGGTTAAGAATAATTGAGACTCGGAGAATTCTAGCATTTTTTTTCATCTTATTGAACAACAAATAGGATTGTGGCAACTAGGAAGTATGAAATAGAGAAATAAAATGAGGTATGATGGATATAAATTCCAAGTATATAGGTTTAAGGTTTTGGTTTTTTTTTTTTTTTCGTGACTTTTAGCTTCTATGTTAAGAAAAACTTCTGCCTATGTGAGGCCTTTAAACAATGCCCCTATTGATTTAAGAGGATTTTATTGAAATTTTCGATCTAATATAATAATAACTATATATATATATATATAATAACTATAATACAGCACTGGAAAAAGAATAACTTGTGCCATTTTTTGGGGGTATACTTTTACACTGATTTTAAAGTTATCTTGCTTTATAAGTTCATGCTATTGAGCTGCTTTTGTGTGAAGTGTCCAGGTTTATAAGCAGAAACAAAAGTGTGGCAATAAAAAGGAGTGTAGGGAAAACTGGGAACATGCAGCTTTTGTGGGTGGTCATATTTTAAAACAGATGGAAAACTCAATATTTAAAGTCGTGTTTTCCAATGACAAGTAAACATTTAACTGTAAGACAATTACATTTTGAAAACTATGATAACATTCTTTCTAAGGATTTGAATTGCTCTTGAGATAAATCTGGTTTTTGAATGACACCTTATGAAAAACATATTCTATAGTACAGGAAATTACGTCCTTTTGATAGTTCAGTTAAAGCCTTACTGAGAGGCAGCATGCTCTGTGCTTTTAAAAATATATAAATATCTTTGGGGCGCCTGGGTGGCTCAGTGGGTTAAAGCCTCTGCCTTTGGCTCAGGTCATGATCCCAGGGTCCTGGGATCGAGCCCCGCATCAGGCTCTCTGCTCGACCTGGAGCCTGCTTCCTCCTCTCTCTCTGACTGCCTCTCTGCCTACTTGTGGTCTCTGTCAAATAAATAAATAAAATCTTAAAAAATATATTTATATATATATAAATATCCCAGGTCCTGAGATTGAGTCCTGCATCAGATTCCTGCTCACTGGGAAACCTGCTTCTCTCTCCGCCTCTCTCCTCTCCCAATCCCCCTGCTCATGCTTGCTCTCCCTCTCACAAAAATGAATAAAATACTTTAAAAAATAAAATATATAAATATCTTGCTGACAGACACTATCAGATTCAGGGCCCTGGACATCATCCACAATAACTATTGCCCAACTGATAGAAAAATGAGAGAGATGATGTAGATGTAGATGTCTGAAAGTAATTTTTAAAAAATAGCAATCTATTGATAGAAAATTAATACATGGTATTTCTAAGTAAAAGTAGAAATGATAATTTCGTTATATAAAGAGTTTATTTGTTTTGCTGTTTTTCTATGTGAATTGGATCATGTCTATAGGAACACCTACACCAAACATATTTAGGGAGTTTTCCCTTTAAAATGCTAAGATTGCTCTGAGTCTGCTGTCACAGCTAAATAAATATAGTAAGAAGACATTTATTCACAATATGTCTGTGCAGATTACTGCCAGCAGTCTCAGTGACCAAGAGTGCATGTACTCAGAATTGTCTTAAACAAGGAAATGGTTTCTCTCTGTGTAATTTTTAGCTGTAGCCAAGTTCACTTAAAAGCTCTTACTATGACCAGTCTGCAGGCAGAAAACGCTATTTCCTGTTTCATCTAGCATTCATTTGGAAAAGAGGCTTATTTTTATGGCATAAAAATCATAGCCCTATTATTAAAACTCTGGATATACATTAAAGAATTTCAGGAGAGCTGGTACAGAAGAGCGAGGCCAAATCTTTGTGCTTATACCTGTGGGAGGACATTCAAAACAATTACTGCCCTTCGGCTGGATGCTGGCTTTCATTCTCCAGGTTCTAATCTTTCCTTTGGTCTTTTCCCATCCCCAACCTGGTTTTCCCAGTGTGTGATTTCTTTGAAATGGAATATCTGAATCTAATAATAGATCATTTCCTTTGTTCCAAACTGTGCTCTGTGGATAGCACATGTGTCCAGAGTGATGTTAATAGGTATTCTGGGAAGAGAAGAGTTTTAGCTAAAATCGGTTTGGGCTGGCTACTGGCCGAGTCTCAGCTTGGAGGGTCACTAGCTCTGGCCTCTGTGTCCCTCCAGCCCCTCTTGCTACAGTGAGCTTCACACAGGAATCACCCTCTCAGAGACTCACTCTCCCCTCTCTCCTGACACTTTCAACATGCAATCTGGAAGGGCCCGAAGTTAACTCCTTCTAGCACAGGACCCAGATGATAAAGGCTCCCTCCTCTTGCCTCTCTCATGGGTGTGCAGGGCTGATGTGCCTTCTGTCTGACTCTTCAAAGGGCTCCTAGCCCAGGGCTCTAGCCAGGTTAGCACCTCAGAGGCTGGTCCAGTAATAATCCCCCACACTTTATACAGATCCTTTCCTTCCCTGTTCTACTGTTCCCCTCTGTCTCTCGGCTTCTCTGGGATCACTTCCCAAAAAAAAGCCCTCATCTCACAGATTCTGCTTTTGACAAGGGGAGAGGGAGGCTAATGCAGTTACAAAGAACAGGGGTTCTTCCAGTTTCCTGAGAGCTCCTGCATTCAAAAAAGTAAATAAACAAACAAACAAACAAAAAGAACACACAAAAAACTACACCAAAGGCTTGCTCAGTACTGTTTCTCAGCAGTGGAATCTTTGTTTGTTTGTTTGTTTGTTTGCTTGTTTATTACTAACACATTGTTACTGGAGAGAATGTCTTCCAAATCTGGACCAGGATTGACTTCATGGGTGTGTGTCCTGTGCACTAACATTGGACACTGTGCTTGGTTTAAACCCCCACTGCCAACTTTTTGAAACTCTTAGTGATTTATGAAACAGTGGCTCCCATGATTTCATTTTGCACAGGGCCCTGCAAATTCTGTAGCTGATCACGACCTGGGCTAAGCTGAAAGAAATTCAGACCATAGACTCTTTTTCAGGAAACCTTTTGCAATCCTATGGTTCTTGGAGTTGGAAGAACTATTCACTAAAAGCCGGCGGTCTTTAGCCCTTTCTTTGCTGACTTCACTTTATGTAGTTGGGCTGGTCATTGAATCTATCTGGGCTTCAGTTTCCTTGGCTGCAAGTGGGTAGAGGATTAGAACAGTGGCTCTCAATGCTGGCTGCACATTAAACTGATTGAAGATCATTGAGAAATATTAAGCCAAGATGGGACTATGGTAGCAATATTTTATTTATTTATTTCTTTTCTTTATTTTTTCTTTTATTTAAATTCAAGTTAGTTAACATGTAGCATAGTATTAGTTTCAGAGGTAGAATTTAGTGATTCATCAGTTGTATATAACACTCAGTGCTCATTATATCATGGGCCCTCCTTAACGTCCATCACCCACTTATCCCATCCCTCCTACCCACCTCCCCTCCAGCAACCCTCAGTTTGTTCCCTATAGTTAAGAGCCTCTTATGGTTTACCTTCTGCTCTGTTTTTCTCTTATTTTATTTTTCTTTCCCTTCCCCCTATGTTCTTCTGTTTTGTTTCTTAAATTCTACATATGAGTGAAATCATATGGTATTTGCTTAGCATGATGTACTCTAGCTCCATCCAAGTCATTGTAAATGGCAAAATTTCATTCTTTCTGATGGCTAAGTAATATTCCATTGTGTGTGCATGCACACACACACAAACACACACCTACCTCGTATCTTCTTTGTCGGTTCACCAGTGGTATTTTAAAACTCACTCCAGTCATTGGGAAAGTCAGCCAGCATTGAGAACCCAGGATAGGATGGTGTCCAAGCTTCCAGCTTTTATTCTGTGTATATAATGTTAGTGACAGGCTCAGGCTATCAAAACTTCCACAGGTCTCATTTTATAACACAGAATAAACTATCAAGAGAACATTGGACACTATTTGTAGCACAGTAGTATTTAGGGAAGAAAGTTCACATTTTCATAGGATCTTCTTGTTGGAAAGTATCTTAGGATACTGTTCTCAAAACTAATATAAATGTATTTGTTATGCTTAAACTATACACACTAAGACAATAAAACGTGTGGTAGGAAAGGTGGGGAGAGTTTAGAAGAAAGGGGAAAACAAGATGGCCTTTTTTTTTTTTAAAGGTTTTATGTATTTATTTATGTATTTATTTGAGAGAGAGACAATGAGAGAGAGAGAGCACAAGAGGTGTGTGTGTGGGGGGAGAATCAGAGGGAGAAGCAGACTCCCTGCTAAGCTGGGAGCTGGATGTGGGACTTGATCCAGGGACTCCAGAATCATGACCTGAACTGAAGGCAGTTGCTTAACCAACTGAGCCACCCAGGTCCCCCCCCCCCCCCCCCCCCCCCCCAGGCACCAGATGGCTTTAGTATGAAGAATTACTCAAGGGGCCCCTGGGTGGCTCAGTGGGTTAAGCCGCTGCCTTCGGCTCAGGTCATGGTCTCAGAGTCCTGGGATCGAGCCCCGCATCAGGCTCTCTGCTCTGCGGAGAGCCTGCTTCCTCCTCTCACTCTGCCTGCCTCTCTGCCTACTTGTGATCTCTCTCTGTCAAATAAAAAAAAAAAAAGAATTACTCAAACATGTTATGAAAACAAATAAACAAAAAGCAGGCAAGCAAAGAAACAAAACCAATTGTTGGACCACCTTCATTTCAAGGACAAAATCATAGCTCTACATGGAAGCATTACCATAACTATCTGGAGGTTTGCAGGGCTCTGGGCGGATAGCATGATCTTATCTGGGAAGAGAAAAACTGAATTTAAGACAAGGCCTAAAAGAAAAGGAAAACAATCTTATAAAGATGTTATTTAAAGAGCTGCCTCCACCAGAACATGGGAAAGTTCTAACTGATATGCAAAATGAACCCATGAATACTGTTTAATGATAGAAAATGCACATCTGAATTCTTTCCCAGATTTTTCTCTGATAATGTAGAAGGAAATCAGTAGCAATTGGCTGCTTGTTTGAAGTTGGAGTCTTTGTAAAGCCTAGCTTTTACATTATGAATATGTGCTTCATTGTATTTTCCCCACCTACCAACTATTTTTTAGGGTAAAGAAAAAGTTAGTTTCCTGTGATTTTTCTAAAAAAATATGTTGTTTTGTCCTTCCTCTAGGACCACTAGATACTTGGTGAAAGGAAAACCACTTTTATTTATTATCACCCACTAATGTTAGTCTCCTTAATTTCGGAGAGAATCAATGAGAAGTCCATAAAAATAAATTTCTATTTTACCTTCTTTTTTTATTTTTTAAATTTTTTTTATTTTTTAAAGATTTTATTTATTTATTTGACAGACAGAGATCACAAGTAGTCAGAGAGGAAGGCAGAGAGAGAGGAGGAAGCAAGCCCCATGCAGAGCAAAGAGCCCGATGCAGGGCTCAATCCCAGGACCCTGGGATCATGACCTGAGCCAAAGGCAGAGGCTCTAACCCACTGAGCCACCCAGGCGCCCCTTACCTTCTTTTTTTAAACATAACAATGTAAGATCAAAACTCCACGCCTTCCCTTGCTGGCTTCTGCATTAATTGTAGTCCTGCAGGATGCCTGCGTCACTTTGTAGTAAAGACAGTTACGTAGGGCATTGCCTGCCCTCAGCCACGGTCACAATCGCCCCAGCTTCTTCTTTCTTTTCAGTCTTTTTCAACCTCAGAAACTTGAGTTCTTCTTTCAAAGCAAAATCAGGTCAGTGATTTAGATGAGATCAACTGCACATCTTCTGTACTTTTTGTCTGCCTTATTTGGTAGCAAGGTCTTCCCCTGTGCTTTGGCCTGTCTCTCCAGAACGCGGGGAACTTTGGATGAGCTCCTCGCACCCTCAAATACACTTGCTATGCTATGCCTAATTTTTGTTTGTTGCTCGAAGGCTCAGGTGGGCTTTGTTAAATTAAGGTAAAAAAAAAAAATGGGGTTGGCAGTCCTCTCTCTCCTGCTGATTGGAAGGATGGGCTTTTATTTAGAAATAAATGCATGAGAAAAGAATAGATGACACGGCTTTGGTTTTCATTTCTGTAAAATCTGACGCAGGGACTTCATTGATATCCTGTATACTCAGAGCACACGCCAGGGGGATGACATGCTGAAATGATGGCTTTGTGCTGAGAGAAAATTATTCTGAAGGAATCTAAGAATCTTTGGCTGATCTTCATCCCATGACTTAGCTATATTTCATGATTTATATTTTTTTAAAACCAATAGTAGAAAGAGCAGTGTATTACCACTTAAGATTTATGCACTCTGCCTCGGTCTAGCCTATGGGTGATGCCCATGATTATCCTAGATCTTTATAGGATTCATGTGAATTTTACAGACTGAGAAGCTTAAATATCTTGCCTGTAGTCACGTCATCTAGAACTTGAGTCTTTTCACTTAACTGTTTGTCAGGTTGATCACTCTGACTTTTAGTTTTTTAGTCTAAGACATTTTTATATATTTATTTTTAAAGATTTTGTGTATTTATTTGAGAGAGAATGGGGGTGGGGAGGGTCAGGGGGAGAAGCAGACCCTCTGCTGAGCAGGGAGTCTGATATGGGACTCAATTCTGGGACTTCAGGATCATGACCTGAGCTGAAGGCAGATGCTTAACTCACTGAGCCACCCAGGCACCCAACATTTATATTTATATAGCCCCCTGGAGATACTTTTTATATCTATCATACAAGGAAGAGTATAATCATTCTGCCTTGTTGAATATATTTTTATGGTAAAATATTTAGCTGAAAAGAGTAGATTAGTGAATTTTACAGTGACAGGTAAAGTAGCTTGAATGTAAAATCCAATTCCTTGAGCATTTGCTGAAATAAGCTTTAGATACACGTTGTATAAAATCTCCTTTCTCATTAATTCCCTTTTGAATCAATACAATTTTTTTTTTTTTTTTTTTTTTTGGTAGCATAAGCCTTCATTTGAACTCCTGAATTCTTACCTGTCCCTTACTTCAAGCTTAGGAATTCTTGAGACAACAAAAGATTGTTTCTTATATTTAACAGGCTCATTGGAATAATAAGAATTTCTTCCAGCCTTGGAATTTTATGGCAGGGGCAAGATGATCATCTTTTGAAATCAGAGTAACTTTGATGTGTTCTAAATGAATAATTATGTAACATGCACAGAAAATAATGGTTGAGAATGAATTTTACACACATAAAAAGAATATACTCTAGGAGAGTGGCCATATACCAATTTAGTTATTTAGGGATAAATATGAAATTAATAATGAGTAATGCTTACATAGGGATAATAACAAAAAAGTTTATTTTCTCTCTCTCTGCACACACACACACACACAATTTTTAAAAGATCCATTCTGGTTTGTTCAGATATTTGGCACAGGAATAAACTAGGAAAGGAATATTCACCACGAAGTCGTTAACTGGGCAATCCCTTGATCCCAGTCCAAATGTACCCCAACCCACTCCTGTTAAATAATTGTTAACAGTTACTTTGCACTTGTTAGACCTAGGGACTTCATTTGGATATCCATTATCCTTGATCTCTTTAATGTTTTGCTCTCTGCTTGTCTCCTTCTTGGAACATGTTCTCTTTCTCTTGGCCTTGGAGACTCTTAGAACTTGTTCTCCTTTTGTTTAGGTCACTGCTTTTTCAGCTTGCTTTACTTCCTGTTCTCTTCTGGTCATGTTTTATAGCTGTTCCCCAACTCAGTCCTGCATCCTTTATTTTCTTTTTTTACTCGTTCCTTCTACTCTCATTCATGCCCTTGACTTCAACTTTCTTCTGGCTTTACAGGAAAATAATGCTTTTGAAATGGCTTCCACTAGATTTTCCTTCTCAGATATTTCTTTTGCATTCCCTCCAGTCCATCCCATTAAGGCTAAGTCATGAGATCAAGAGTTATTGCTGTAAGGAAGGAAACAAAAGATCTAGTGTCTACAACCAAGAAGCCATTGCTCAACTTTGAATTTCAGATCTCACACTTTATTTATTTTTAAAGATTTTATTTATTTATTTGACAGAGAGAGATCACAAGTAGGCAGAGAGGCAGGCAGAGAGAGAGAGGGAAACAGGCTCCCTGCTGAGCAGAGAGCCCGATGCGGGGCTCGATCCCAGGACCTTGGGATCATGACATGAGCTGAAGGCAGAGGCTTTAATCCACTGAGCCACCCAGGCGCCCCTCAAATCTCACACTTTAAAATTCCTAGAGAGACGATAGGTGTAAAAGCTAAAGGGCTGTTTCCAAATAATCAGATATAGTTGGAGTATTCAGAGCTTCCAAAAGTAAGCCCGAGGGAGCCTACATGACTCTCAGAAGTTCGTATTGAATGTTACCATGCCTACCATGATGTGGGAATAGTTGAGTAACAAAGATGAAAGCAGGTGGCCTAGGCAGTCCAACTTCACTGGATCCAGGACACCTCAGAATGATGTAAGGAAAACAACTGAAAATTCCAAGGTCTCTAAGAGGCAGGGGGCATAGAACTGCTGGGAGGAAGACAAGAGGTCTGTGATGTGGATAAGGGAGGTGCATCACCTTGCAGTTGGAGGCCATGGCCCCTGCAACAGTGCCAGAGTAATGCTCAAATGGCCACGGGGGACAGTCTCAATTCAGTAGAGACTAGTGCAGGACGCTGTGGGACTAGATGAGCCTAGGCCTATTTCTGTAGGCATAGCACGACCTGGAAGATGGCATAAGGACTGAGCATCCTCCCCATGAAAACCACATGGATATATATGGTTTCTGGAATCCAGATGCAAAATTGGAAAGATGAGGAGGGAAGATCACTTACAGAAGAGAGAAATCTTTACAACTAGATACTTATCCCAAATAGAATGTTTTATAATATATTTCATTGGCAAGGTTAGATATTTTCCCCATCACCAGCCATGTCCTCAGCATCAGCTCGGTGCAATGTGATGTGTTTGGACCTGTGGGGAATGAGAAAAAGACTATCTTCCTACTTTCAAGGTGTTCGCGATTAATGGGCATTGTTTCCAAGCCATTTGCTTTCTCTAGTAGTGCACTTTTCACGGTCTAATGGCTATGATGTCAGCATGCTGAACTCCAGGTGTGTAAAACTTAACTCATTGTTTTCATTAGTGTCTACTACCCCACTTAAATTCTCTATTATAATTTTTCAATGGTATGTCTCACACTCTTAATTTAAGTAGTGTCTTTGCATCTTCTTTCTTTTTTCTTAGCTCCTCAGAGACAATCTCCAAGCAATCCCCCTTGATTCCTTTCTCATTGCTACTACAGTAGTTCAGATAACTGTGAATAAACATAGTAAGATGAATCATAGTGATTCATCTTCATCACCTTAATTTATTTTCATCCTAGCTTAGAGACATTCAATGCTTGCAGGGAAGATTCCTAATGATGTAGTATGGCTAAATATTAAACTTGCCTCATGCACTGATACCCTATTCTTTAGATAATAAATTACCACAGATGGAATGGCTTAAGGCAGCACACACTTAATCTCTTACAGTTCTGGATATCAGAAGTCTAAAATTAAGGTGTTGGCAGGGATGCATCCCTTTGTGGGAGAATCTGTTTCCTTGTTTTTTCAGCTTCTAGAACCCACCTGCATTCATTGGCTCATGGTGCCTTCCTCATATCACTCTAACCTCTTGCCTCTGTCATAATATCTCTTCTACTCACTCTGATCTCCTGATGTTCTTATAAGGACTCTTATAATTATATTGTGCCCACCTGGATAATCCAGGATAATCTTCTCCTCTCAAAATCCTTAATCACTTCTATAGTGTCTCTCTCTCTCTGGCTTTCTAAAAACATTTTGTCATTCATGTTATCTCTACACCCAGTGTGGGGCTGGAACTCACAACCCCAAGATCAAAAGTCATATGCTCTACCAAATGAGCCAGCAAGGTCTCTTTTGCCATGAAAGATAACATTCACAAATTTTGAGGTTTGGACATAGATGTCTTTGTGGGAAGGTTATTTTGTCTGTCCTCCCACTGACCACTCTAGGCTATCATAAGCTATATCAATTCCAACTGTAGCTGGACTCTTCCAATGGCTGTCCCATGGACATTCTCTTCTCAGCACATTTGCTCTTGACTTTCCCCATATTTGGAATGCTTTTATCTGTGGATATCAGCAACTTAAATTCTGCTCATCCTTTAGTTCTTAGCTTTTTTTATTTTTTATTATTTATTTATTTATTAGTTAGAGAGAGAGCGAGTACAGGCAGACAGAGGCAGGCAGAGGCAGAGGGAGAAGCAGGCTCCCTGCCGAGCAAGGAGCCCGATGTGGGACTCGATACCAGGACGCTGGGATCATGACCTGAGCCGAAGGCAGCTGCTTAACCAACTGAGCCACCCAGGCGTCCCAGTTCTTAGCTTTTCTTACTACTCTAGCCAACTGTGATTTTCTTCTTCCTGATGTCTTCTAATTGTTATTGTACATACCTTGTGAGAAGGAAGGTATTTATTATATTTTAACTTGCAATATTTTCACAATTATCATGAAAAAGATTTTTTTTAATTTTTAAAAATTTTTTATAAACATATAATGTATATTTAGCCCCAAGGGTACAGGTCTATGAATTGCCAGGTTTACACACTTCACAGCACTCACCATAGCACATACCCTCCCCAATGTCCATAACCCCACCATGCTCTCCCTACCCCCCTCCTCCTGACCCCCCTCAGTTTGTTTTATGAGATTAAGAGTCTCTTATGGTTTTTCTCCCTCCTGATCCCATCTTGTTTCATTTATTCTTTTCCTACTCCTCAAACCCCCCACATTGCATCTCCACTTCCTCATATCAGGGAGATCATATGATAATTGTCTTTCTCCGATTGACTTATTTTGCTAAGCATAATACCCTCTAGTTCCATCCACGTCGTTGCAAATGGCAAGATTTCATTTCTTTTGATGGCTACATAGTATTCCATTGTGTATATTTATATATATATATATATATATATATATATATATATATATATATATACATGCCACATCTTGTGAAAAATTTTTTAATCGGTGTCTACTCTAGGTATAGCATTAATTTTAGAGGTTAAGAGAAATACAGACTATATGTGTTGGGTCTGTAATCAAAGGAGCAAGACTTACAAAGACTTTGCTTTGTAAAGCGAAAGTCAAGCAAAGCTTTATTTCACGCCAAGCATGGAGAATCAAACTGACTAGCCAGGGCCGTCTCTTACAAAGAGGCGACCCCTCCCTGCCTTACAGACTAACTTTTATAGAGCAAAGGCCATGTGGTTGAGCCTGGCCATACACAGGTGGCCAATGAGATTGCAACACACAGAGAAAGCTGCACAGTCATGCTAGGTCACACACGGGTGGCCAATTGAATTACAGTTCACCCCATAGTAGCTATTTGAACTACCTATCACCTTGGCAGAATTGGCGCCCAAATGGTGGGGCCCATACTCCTTGGTAGCTAGGGAGACAGTATGTGTGCCCCACTGATTGGATGTCTCCACCTGGCCCGACTCATCCCTGCATCTGGACTCTGTTATCTCCACCTGACCTGACCTACCCTTGTATTCGGGCTTTGTTACCTGGGACTGGTTTCCCCGACTTGCTTTTAAGTAAGTCCCCTGGGGGGGGGGGCAGGGTCAGTTTAAGTTTTACTGCATAAACAACAAAATGGCTGTTCAACCGAAATGGAGCCGTTTTGGCTAAATAGGCCCTTACATATATAAGACTTAAGAGAATTCATAATTTGGTATGAGATAAAAAATATTATTAGGTCAATGTGAAGGGTTTAAAGGAACATATGTTTTTGAATCATGACATCCTGAGTTGAATTACAGCTATAAGTTGGCAATTTATTTCAAATGAAAATAAAGCATTCTCATCTATAAAATGTGGATATTTTCCTTGTAAGATTGATTCAAAATACAAATAAATTGTAGTTTTTTTAAAGTACTTGATTCATAATGTAAACTAAATAACATTTCCTACATTAAAAAAAAGTTTATGGGGAGTGCCTGGCTAGTAGTCAGTAGAGCCAGTGACTCTTGATCTCGGTCAGGGTCATGATTTCAAGCCCCATTTTAAGCATAGAGCTAACTTTAAAAAAAAGAGTATGGGTATTCGAGGATCATACAGTCAGAGAAGACTTTATGGAAAGAGTAGGATTGGAGTTAGGCCTTGAAATCTAATTGGAGATAGAAAACAGGATCCTGGCCATAAGAATTTTGTTCTTTGGGGGTGTATACAGCCAACCAGTTTGGGAGAAATAGGGTAGACTCCTGCAAGGAAGGCTTAAAATATAGGCTGGAGAATTTGAAGTCCAGGCTAAGGGTTCCTCTTGTCAAAAGATGGTGATTCATTCACAAGACTTTGTTTAGGCCTTTATCATTCCCGCAGATAGAAACTATGTCTGTTTTGTTCATTTCTGTACTCCAGCGGGAGGACAGGGCTTGACATTTACTAAGCCCTCAGGAAATGTTCATTGAATAAACAAATAGAGCAGCACAGGAAGAGAAACATTACCACATCATTCCTTTTTTCTTTCCTCATGCAGAGCAAAATGATCTGAAGATGTAGATATCTTACACAGAGTTCCCAGGTTTTAACTCTCCCTAGAAATCTGTAATAAGGAGAAAAATTATCTGTTGTTCTGGAAGCTAGAAATACCCACAAACATCTAACTGCTTTTTAAAACACAGTCAACAAAAATGCCTTGCATATACATCTTGGTGTCATTTCTGTGAAAACTATTATTAATCTTATGCCTATGATTCAGATATTTTGATTGATTTGGTAATATATGGTGATAGTTTGCATGTAGACTCAAGAGGATGGATCTGATAAAAAAATTGAAATGAATAAAGAGATTCAATTTGCTGATGCTTTCTGGTTTCTAAACAAATTTATATTTTTGCATAATTCATACTATCTCACCAAGTTTCTCTCTTCCTAGGAAATTATAATGACTCTATGAAGCATAAAATGTTTATTCCTTTGAAAGTTGATCGCTATAGCTAATGAGGGGAAAGCAAACTGCTCATACTATAGACACAAGAGAAGGATCTGTTGACTGTTAGAGCCTGAACTGTTTTTTAATGTCCAAACTTTTGTTTGAGAACCTTGGGCCTTACACTCTGCTAATAAACTGAAACCTCTTCTCTGTTTTCAAGATATACATTCTAATCAGCATAAGGAAGGAAGTTTAATCATTAATAGGTAGATAACCATGGTAACACCATAGTTACACTGCTATAACCAGAATCATTTTCTATCTGAGCTAAGAATAGCATAACATGTTGAGAGTTTTACTTTAAATATGATTTCTAAGTTGGGAGATTGGTAGATGAGGTTTAAATGCCACATTATAATTGTTCAGCCCAAATTTTGCCTTTTCTCACAGATAATGGGAATAAGTTCTTGAGATGTCAATGATATTTACATCAAATGTTAGTGTTGATGTTACATCAAATGTTAGTAAAGAGATGTGTGAGATTTTTCAATAACAGGTTTTCTCCTCATTTTTAAGGAAAATAGCCACTCAGGAAATGAAAAAGAAATGAAAAACGGTCACAGAATTGGAGGAAAATAGAAACCTATTTTCTGATGTATGTAGCAGAACCTCCATGTAGGTGGGCCTATGTGACTAGTTCTTGCTGGTAGAATATGGCAAGTTTAAAGTGTCACCATCTAGAACAAGATGGTCAGGCTGGGTGTCTCTTTCTTTGTCTCATCCCTTGTCAGCTGTCCAGCTGGAGAGGATCTAATGAAGGAAAGATGGTAGAGTCACTGGATAGAAGGGTCTGTGGTTCCAGAATCATTTCATAAAGTGGAGCCCACAATCTCCCCTCACTGCCCTGTTACCTGAGCAATAAACTTAGGTGTTGTTTGTTTCCTAATCAGTATGGATGGAGAACTTTGAATGTCAAGGTAATCCAGTCCCACTTTCTGTTGGCTCAGACTCAGGAAGAATGTTGGCACATGTATCAGAGTATGTTCACAGGAGCTCATTGCATTTTCTTTTGTTCAGTGAGCCATGGCAGGAATATGGATGTCTTGACCGTCCCTGTCTCTTCACTGTGCTTTTGAGGTCCTTGTCCCAAATCGACCAAGGTCACACCACATGCCCTGCCTGTAGTGCATGACATAGAGCTGAGCTTGGTTGAAGTGGATTGTCAAAACTGCTACATGTTGTCAAAGAAGTTTAGCTAAACTGCTGCTTAAACTCCATTGGCACTGTTTTTTATTGCTAGTAAGTATAATGCCAGTAAAATGGCTTTATTTCTTTTCTTTTTTATGAGTATTTCAGTCCCTGTATTTATTTTTCTTTTTACATGGTGAAGGATAGTGATAAACTCCTTTATGAAACATGGATTATTTTTATATATCTTTAATAGTATATTTAATATTCAAGAAAGAAAGCAATTGATAACTTATAGAGTGTGTCTATTTTGACATCTGGTAGTCCTAAGTAAACCTTAGGAATATTTATTCCCATGTATAAATTTTTTAATTAGCCAAAATATCTTTGTTTTACTTAAAAAAAAATCTATTTGACACAGAGAGAGAGTGTGAGCACGCATAGGAGCAGGGGGGAGGGGCAAAGGGAGAGGGAGAAGTAGGCTCCTCATAGATCGGGGAGCCGAACTCGGGGTTGGATCCCAGGACCCTGGGATCATGACCTGAGCCACAGGCCAATATTTAACCGACTGAGCCACCCCGGCACGTCTTTGTTTTACTTTTAAAGCATTTCTTCAAGAAATATAAAATGGAAAAGGAAAGTCACAAGGTCATCTGGGGTTTGGATCACCTATTTTGGGCTTAAGTTTAAAAAGAAAACACACTTTCAGCTTTCTCTTAAAAATTCACTCATGGAGGTGTTACTGAGAATATTTGTGGAAAGTGACCCACAGGAAAAGGACATGTAGGATCACTTAAAAGTAGTCTTTCTATGTAAAAGCCATATTCCCGCCAGTTTTAGGATTTGTGGCTACCATCTTGGTTCACTCTACAGCTCCAAATCCAGGCATCAGACATGGGTGCACCACGGCACGACCAGTGACAGATGATCTTTGATCTACAAAGGTAGACAGACAGAGATGAGTGTGTGGGTGTTGCCTTTCATCTTGTAGTGGTTTAAATGATACACTTTTTAAATTTAACCTTTCGGTGACATAGCAGGACTAAAACATGTCCAGTCTGAATGAGATGCATTCCTTAAGAATTAGTTATATATTATCATAAGGAATGATTGTTCTTAACAACCCTGAGTAGGTTCTCCTAACAACAACAAAAGTGTTATAGAGAAAACTCAGGAAAACAATAGTTGACAGTTGACCCTTGAATAACTTGGGGGTTGGGGTGCTGACCCCCTGAGCAGTCAAAACTCCCTATATAACTTCGACTTCCCCCAAACTTAACTACTAATAGCCTACAGTTGTCATACCTATAAACAGTTGATTAATATATATTTTGTATTTACATTTGTCATATACTATATTCTTATAAAAGCAAGCCAGTGAAAAGAAATGTTATTAAGAAAATCATGAGGAAGAGGGGGAGCCTGGGTGGTGCAGTTGGTTAAGTGACGACTCTTGGTTTTGACTCAGGTCATGATCTCAGTGTCATGAGATCAATCCCTGTGTTGGGCCCTGCACTCATTCTGGAGTCTGCTTCTCTCTCTCTTTGCCCTTCCATCTGCACCACTCTCTCTCTCTCAAATAAATAAGTAAATAAATAAACAAATAAAATCATAAGGAAGAGAAAATTCTTTACAGTACTGTGGTATATTTATTGGAAAAAATCCACTTGTATTTATTGAAAAAAATCCACATGTAACTAAATGCAAATTAAGTTGAACACATACATACCTAGAGAAATATACTTGGAAGCAACACATAAAACGCAAATCCTAGTTTTTTAATTTTTATTTTCCTTTATACTTTTATGTATTTTCTATGTTTTGGGAACATATATTTATTATTCATTTGCAATTAGGAAAATACAAGCATTTAACGTAGCCATGAGTTTTAATACAGATTAGCTCATAGTCATAAATCCCCAGTCCATAAAGAAAGAACCCCCGGGGTGTGGGAGGCTGTGGGCGGCAGCAGTCATAGGAACCAGAAAGCAGAACTGAAATGAATCAAGGGCAGTTCAGTGCCGAGTAGAAGCCTTTGGTTGGCCATGAACATCATTTAATCATAGTGAGGATTCATTTCATTCTTAGTCCATCCCACACACTGTCCTCAGAGCTTTGTATTAATTAACTCATTAAATCCTCACAGCAGGGACGCCTGGGTGGCTCAGTTGGTTAAGCAGCTGCCTTCGGCTCAGGTCATGATCCCAGCGTCCTGGGATCGAGTCCCACATCGGGCTCCTTGCTTGGCAGGGAGTCTGCTTCTCCCTCTGCCTCTGCCTGCCACTCTGTCTGCCTGTGCTCGCGCTCTCTCTCTAACAAATAAATAAATAAAATCTTAAAAAAAAAAAAATCCTCACAGCAACTCCACGAGGGAGGTACTATTTTATTATTTTCATTTCATAGTTGATAAAAAGACTGGGGCAGAGAGATGAGTTAACCTGCCTGAGTTCTGACAGCCGGTGAGTGTAATTAGGGGCAATCACATTCTGAAGTCTGTGCCTTTAATCCTGATGTTCCACTGTCTCCGTGCTGGCATGCATTCATTGGTGTTATGGGCTGGGAAAGGACTTTTAAAGAGGAGATGCTCTTGTAGGCACATTGACATTCACTACCAGAGTCCCTTTACTGCCATATTAATTGTGTGGCTCCAGAAGTTTGGCAGGGGTCAACTCCAGGAGAGTTGAATCTAAATGTCATGTTCTTTCTACCTCACCACACAGAATACCAGGAAAGCACATTCTTGTTATTATAAAAATGAATTTTGGGGGGCCTGGGTGGCTCAGTAAGTTAAGCATACAACTCTTGATTTTGGAACACGTTATGATCTCCAGGTGGTGAGACTGAGCCGTAGGGCAGGCTCTGTGCTGGGTGTGGAGCCTGCTTGAGATTCTCTTTTATCTCCCTCTGCCCTCCTTGCTTGACCTCCTGTTCCTTGAGTGTGCTCTCTCTCTCTCAAAAAAAAAAAAAAAAAGGAATGAATTTTCTTGTAGGAAAACTTGTTACACTAAGAGGTTGGCTTTGCTCTGCATGTTGGGTAGCATCTTGGTGCAAACACTGCTGATTATTACACACACTGAATGAACCATTTGCATTTTAGTTTCTAGGTGGGTTAAGAGATAATACTGTATCCTATTTAGAAGGCAAAAATGCATTATTTTAAATATTATTATTTAGCTAGATGTGAACATTGCCAAGAGACAGTAGGACACAAGAAAATCAACTTCCAGAATTGAAGGAGCATATATCCCCATCTGCCTCACAGCTATAAGTATGTTAGTCATCAGATTTTACAAGTAATATGTGTAGATTAAAATAATACAATGAAAAAAATTTATGAACTCTTTCAGTCCTGAGCCATCATATGCCCTTTACTAAAGGTCCTAAAGTATGCCAGTCAACTGAAAATAAATGATCTTTCCCTTAATTGTATCATAGTAGGAATCAGCTTCAAGAAGCCCCCAAAACACTGTCAATAAAGAATGATTTGAGAATAATTTGAAAAGCAAAATAAATGACAGCCCATTATTCTCCCTAATTAAAACTAATTAACTGCAGCAACTTCTCAGAAAGAGCTCTATACAAGGCAGGTGAATATAATCGATTTAAATAGCCCATTGACTCAAAAGAAATTCAGATCATATGAGATTTCATTAATGAGCACTAGACATTCAAAGTCTGTTACAACTGACAGTTTTATACTCTTCTCAAAGTACTTCATATTTTTTCAAAATATTTTGGTTTAGTGAAAATTATGGGGTTTACAGTGTCATAAATGCAATCCATGGACCAGTTCTTGTACTCTATGACTTCCCCCACCACATCCTTATTCATGGTGTCACTTCTCAGCCACTCGAAGAAAGATGATAATTTTCATGATGCACTCCATGGTTTTCTTTCCTCCCAATCTAGAAAAGTAGCCTGTATTGAATAAACAGGATCTTGAGAAAAACTTCAATTTTGAAGATATTGTCTTAAGATAAGTTGCAGATGGAAATTAGGGAAGATGTGGCAGTGAATGGAGGGATTTGATTAAAGATCAGCCTTGAATAAATCCATTCTACCTGACCCCAGTCTGGAGAGATGATGATATCAAGGGCTGGCTAATCCCAGCCAGTGCCTCCCTCCTACCCCACATGCCGTCAGAACATGGATGCAGTTCTGGGGAAATTGAGATTAAATTGCTGCTACTTGATGTATTACAAACTAAGGATAATAAAATTTCAGGAAAAATTAAAGTTATATTTCTTTTTTGTGGATGTTTGCAGACCAGCGAAGGGGAGAGGGAGAAAGGGACTGAACAGATTTTACACACACACACACACACACACACACACACACACACACACACACAATACTACTGAATTTCCAGGAGACAACTTCTAAATTATGTGAGCAAGAAAACCTGTCAAAAAAGGTGATATTTAAGCTGAAACTTGAAAGATACATTGAAATAGATCATAAAAATATGTGGAATCTGGAAAAGTCAAACTCACAGAAAGAGAGTATGGTGGTGGTTGCTGGGATCTGGGTGGGGAGGGGAAATGAAGAGACGTTGGTCAAAGGATACAAACTGTCAGCTATAAGATGAATTCATTTTAGGAATCTAATGTACTGGGTGGTGGCTATAGTTAACAATACATATTATATACTGGAAAGTTGCTCTGTGAGAGATCTGAAATGTTCTTACCACACACTCACTCACACACACACACACACACACACACACACACAGGAATTATGTGAGGGGATGGAGATCTTGTTAACTAACCTGATTGTGGTATCATTTTGCACTATACACATATATCAAAACCATCGTATGTGCAGCTTAATCTTATATGCTCTTAGATGTCAGTCAAATCTCAATAAAGCTGGAAAACAAACAAATAACAAATTATGGAGAAAAGAACATTGTAGGCAGAGGCTGTAGCATGAAGAAAGCCCTGAGGCTTTTTCTCAAGTATAAAGAGCTTATACTTGGAGGAGCCTGTAAGATGCGTGTGTGTGTGTGTGTGTGTGTGTTTCAGTGAAGGAGGATGTGAGCTATGCAAGGTTACGTAGACCAGGTAGACAGAATACACATTCTCTTCTCAAAATAGCCCACCTACTTCCAGTGCTGGGATGTAACTTAACCAGATCCCTGACCTAACTCCAGTCATTCTTTCTCTTGGACATTAGAATCAGGAATAGAGGCTGAGGCAGGGCAGCGGGGAGCTGAGCATATTGTGTGGGCCAGCATCACCATCAGGGGGAGTGAGAGTCACATGGAAGGTAAAGTCATGGGGAGCCAGAAACAGGAGTTTTCATGAAAAGGCCTTTTTTTTTTTTCCTTTTGTAAAGAGAACAAAGGAACAGATGCTCCAAGAAAAGCAGAAATGAGAGTGCGTGTGGATGCAGAGACTTACTGTCAGAGAAAGTGGTTGCTGTTTTTCACTTTCTGTGGGGTCCTGCTCCACAGTCTTACACAGTTCTGCTCTTCATTTTTCATGTGAGTCTGTGGTGGACACTCATCATTTTTGTCTGCTCGGCACTCATTCATGTCCTCCCTCCAACTATGGACTCTGGTGGGACTGTTCATTACAGCATCCCTCTTATCCTTTGGTCCAGGGATGAGCCTGTGGCCCAGAGATCTAAAAAGATCAGATTTAATCTTGGTTGAGGGAGTCATCCTCATCTATGACTTGGCTAACTAGAGCACATTCAAAATATTAACATAACATGTACACATAGGCACAGAAAACTTCCCAGAAGGATACACCTTAGCATCTTCAAAGTGGCTATCCATGGTTTAACCAGAGATCTGCGTTAGTTTCATGTTCTTTATTCTATCTGTATTTTAAAACTTTCATTACAATGGCATATATTAACTTGCATAAATAAAAAAACTATAAAACACTTTAATAACATAATTCATGTCCTTTAAAATATTTTGAAAATATGTTCTCAGCAGTCATTCAAAAACTATGTGTTCTGTTCCTATCCTGTACATGGTATGGGGCCAGGTATCGTAATGTCACTGGAAAAGAACAAGAACACAAAATAATCCACATCCATATTTTGGTGGGAAAGACACAGACATTTATACACAGACCAAGCACTGTTATTCAAGTTAAGTGCCATAGGGGCACAGAAGAAGGGGAAACACCTGAGGACTTATGGAGGGGTTTTGGAAAAGCTAATGGACACAGACCTTGAACTATTTCACCAGATGTAGAAATGAGGTGGAAATTAGTCCAAGAAGTAGCATAGTGGAGGTGTGAAAAGCATATGCATTTTCAGGGCAGGGCCGGAGTGCTTGCTCCAAAGGACTGGAGCAGAGCTCTTTGTGCTGGGAGATGAGGAAAGTCCAAGTGACTCATCTTTGAAGACTAGATGGAGAGGCAGCATTGCCCCCAGGCAGTCGCACAGCTTTGGTGTCAAAGAGACTGTGTTTGAAGTCTTGAAGTTGAACTCTGGAAGATAACCGCGAGAAGCAGATGCAACTCCATCCCACCCAAGAGCACCTCTGCTAGCTGAATCAGACACCCTGAGAAGCACATTCTGGCACTGATGGCTCAGAGGACTCATTGTAAGCTCACATATAAATGACTCTGCATTTGGGTACTTTGTGAAAACAGAACAGGAAAACACTAACTTGACTATTTCTCCAAAGTGACCTTGCAAGTCAGCTCTCCATTTTTCTTTATGTAATTTCCTACTCCAGGCCTCCCCACATGTCATTCCTCCAAGGTTATATTTCAAAAACCCAACACAATGAGAGATCTTCTTTATAGACCCCGACACACATTTTCCTCATAGAAGTGAGATGTTGCTTACCTGAGTCCTTCCCAGGGCAGTGCTGCCTGCCGGGACCAAGCAGACAGTTGCAAGCCTCGCACAGGCTATGGTAAGTCTATGGTAAGTCTATCTTGAGAAGATGTGGAGTGTGGCAGGCCAATCCCCAGAGGAGTCTCTTGGCACCTAATGCGATGTCCTGTGAGATCTGTGCTCACATTTATTTAGCTCACACTCTATTTTTATTCTTCTGCCATCCTCTACTGAAACTTGCACAGCCAAGCCATGGTTATATAGAAATGAAAGAAATGAGCCTCCAGGCTGAAGAAAGAAACTAAAATGTAGACTTGGGTTGAAAACAGCTATGAAGGACCTTATATTTGAGATCTCGTGAGCTGTTCCTTAGAACACAATGGTTATTTGCTCCGGCCCAGTCTACATCATGGAAGCCATCAACGTAGATGCTAGTCAATGCAAGTATTTGGAAAAAAAAAAAGCTTAACTGTTGGAATAATTGAAGTGACTACTGGCACTTGCGTGCAAATTTGCAGCATCCCAGGATCCCTACACACCCACCCTCCAACCCCGCTTGTGAAATTCCTCTTCTGTTCTGTTCCTGGATCTCACATTTTTGTTATAACCAACACCTCTTCCTGGAGACAGCTTAATATCTACACATTACTCCTTGATGAATCTGTCTACTGATGCGGTAGACTTTGTAGGAGGTAGATGTGATGATGGGGTCTAGATGGGAGATAGTTGGCTTCAATTCCTGGGACTTCACTAATAAATCAAGAGAAAAAATCCTTCTCCTCTTTCTAAAACAGGATTTCTCAAAATGTAGCCTTTCCCAGAACTGCATGATTAGCATCTCCCAGGGAATGCTTGTTAAATGCAGATTCCTGGGTCTTTCCAGGTACACTGCATCTCCAGAGGGTAGAGATCTGGAATTACATATTTTGAAAGCATCGTAGGCAATTTTGTTAGGCATTTGAGAACCACTTCTAAGGCAAAGGAATAAAACTACCTTCTTTCCTCTCTCAGATTGCCTTGGAGTGAATTCTTTTTCCACCAAAGTTGACTCTGAAGGTATGTGTTAGTCTCTTGGGGCTGCTATCACAGAGTACCATAGACTGGGTACTTCATAAACAATAGAAATTTTATGTCTTATGGTCCTGGACACTGGGAAGTCCAAGACCAAGGAACTTGCAGATTCAGCATCTGTCGAGAGCCCACTTCCTGGTTCATAGATGACTGTCTTCTTTCTGTGTCCTCACATGATCACAGTAGGGCCAAGGGAACTCCTTGGGGTCTCATTTATAAGGGCACTAATCCTATTCATGAATGCGCTGTCCTCATACATACTCACCTCCCGAAGGTCGGACTTCCAGACACCACCATGCTGGCAATTAGGTTTCAATAGATGAAATGGAGGGGTGGGGGGATACACACTTTCAGTTTATAGCACGGTTGTGCAAGGATGGAGGAAAGTTGTGGGGGGGTTAGTTACGGAGAAGGAATAAGAAAGTCCAGTGAAAAAATAAAATTCAAGATCCCTCCCTCATTTTATCCTGGCATCAGAGATCTTCCCCTGGGACTTCCAACATACAGATTTTGCTGTGGATATTTTTGAAATGCATAGTTTCAACTGTAATACAGAATTATAGTTACCACAATTTTGATGCCTCTGATTCCTAGAGAGAGATTTCTTGGTGGCTGCAGATGAAGATAGCAGAAAGAAAACTATAGTCTATTGGGAAAAGATTACATTTGTTTCAGGCCAGATTTGGGACATTGCTGATTGATTGCATGTGTAGTCTACAGTTCAGGGTATATCAGGATTCTCTGCATATACACAATACATGAATACTCATCTTATTCATTTATGCTCTGTTCAGTACTTATCCCATTGTGAATAATAGGTGTTCAATAAGCAACTCCATGAATGCATGCTTTGTTATATTTGTCATTTGTTTGATGTTGAGTATTTGATTGTGAATATAACCTCAATTATGTTGCTGAAAAGATGGAGTGGTATAATGGAAGGGGCTCAGACTTTATAGAAAGAACATCGTGGTTAACATGAAACAAGAGAGCTTTTTTAAAAAAAGTTTATTTATTTAAGTAATCCTTACACCCAACATGGGGCTCGAACTCACATGACCCTGAGATCAAGAGCCACATGCTCCTCCAAATGAGCCAGTCTGGCCACCCAACAAGAGAGCTTTTTAAAACTATATACTACGGTGCTGGGTGCATAATAAAGGAAAAGATAAAATTTGAGGCCCTTTAATTTTAGTTTTAAGGAAAAACATGATTCTCCTTACAGCATATACTCCTAAAGAGCAGCTGATAGAAAGCAGAGAGTTTAGGCAGACTGTGAGGAGCTGATTAAAACTTTTGTGGGTAACAGAGCTCTCCTGCTGGATATAGAGACAGCGTGAGGCACAATGGCCTTTATCAGTGGGTGCAAGAAAGGGAAGACAGACAACGCTTTAGACCAAACACGGTTTCCACCACTCTCGAATGCACACATAGAACTAACACAAACATCAAGCAAAAGTATACGCACTTTAGAGACTGTCTATATAGGTATTTCCTTTTAACTTTTCACTCCAGATAACAAACAAACCTTTGTACAAAAATTCCCTTTCCACTGGTTCTTGGATAAAAGCAAGTATAAAAACTTTGTAGAGAAGCTCTATAGACAAACTAATCATTGACATCTACAAATAATCTCAAATGAAAATTGGTAAGAGAAAGAGAACTATTTACCTCTTTTTTTGACCCTAGACAACTTATTTAGCTCCCTTTTAAGTCTTTAAGTTTAGGTATTTGTAAAAATGGGAATAATAATACTTAAAGGAACTTTGTAACTATTAAATAAGAAAATACATATAAAATCCTTAGCACAAAATAAATGCCCAATGAATAGGAACTATCTACATTAAATGCAATAATATGAAATGAATAATAGTAATCAGAAATGTTATTAAAATATGTCCCTAAGAATAAAAACTGGGGAGGATGTTGAGTCTAAAACTGGACTTATTTTGACAATGATCTGTAGATATTTCTACTGCAGCATGTTTTTTTAAAAGTATGTATTTTTGTCAATCACCCTCCCTTCCAGATGACACAAAATGTTTTATTTGATTTTTTTAAAAGATTTATTTATTTTAAGATTTTAATTTTTATTTATTTATTTACTTGTTAGAGAGAGAGAGCACAGGCAGACAGAGAGGCAGGCAGAGGCAGAGGGAGAAGCAGGCTCCCCGCCGAGCAAGGAGAGAGAGCACACATGAGTTGGGGGAGGGACAGGGAGAGGGAGAGAATCTCCAGTAGACTCCTCACTGAGCATAAAGCAGGCACGGGTTTTGATCTCATGACCCTGAGATCGTGACCTGAGCCAAAAATCAAGAATCGGACACTTTACTGACTGAGCCACCCAGGTGCCCTGGCACAAAAATATTTTAAATACGGAAGTAGATTTTAGAAATGGCTCAGGAAAGGATACTTGGCTATCTTTTTGAAGTTACTATAATAATACCCGTAAACCCCTCGAGCCAGCAGTGTTCTCATATCTGAGGTAATTGCTTTAGTGAGTCATGTACAAATTCTCAACAGTAAGCTGCACAGAAATTTTGATCAATATATTTTATGGGAAAAATTGCGCTTTGGGATAATGATTATTTTTCCTCATGGATATACAATTTGCAACCAAATTTCAGACCATTCTTGGAATTATACAATTGCTATGAATCAGTTAAATGAGAAGAGAGGAAGTAAGTGGAGTTTTCTTTTTTTTAAATTTTCTTAAATCTTTTTGGTTCTTCAAATAAATACATAAATGAAATATAAGTACTGGGAAAAATATTTTATTTTAAATAAAATAATTTAATAAAATAAAATAAATGATTTTAGAAATCATTATGTGTTCTTGTATATTATGGTTTAGATAGACTTATTAATTCACTTACAGGAGCTTATTACAGGAGCTTTATTACATTGGCTAAGATGTAAGAATAAGACCTAGTTCTCACTGTCAAGGAGCCTATATAAAGAAAGGAAAATAATTATATAAATAATAGCTTTAGGAAGAAATCAAATGAGATGTACAAGTGCTATGTGTGACATATACAGCATTATGTGTTAAGGGATGAGGGATGTTGCATTGAAGAGGTACATTTGACCTGGGCTTGGGGGCTCAGAAGAATTTGTATTCTAGAAATGGGCATTCCACTTGTCAGAAAAGTCATAAGCAAAGTCTCAGGGAGAAGAAAATGTATGGCAGATTAAGGGAACAAAAAATGTAACCAATTTTGGCTGAAGCAAAGAATACTGGGAATCATATATAATAAATCATAATGGTAGGCTAAGGCCTGTTTGAAGTTTCATAATCTTGGGAGTCGTAAGCATTGAATCATACTGAGTGATAATCCTCATGAAAAAATTATTCATGTGAATAATGGTGGGGACGGTAAGCAGGTCAAGAACATCTGGTATTGTCAATGGGAAATATTTGCTTTCCTCAACAGAAAAGCTGATTGTTTCTAAACAAAGAACTGACATGAGCAGGGAGTTAGAAGACTAGTAACTTACGAGACAAGAGGAAATGATGGCCAATATCTATGTAAACACACAAGTCAAATATGTGAAGTGAACTTCTGCCCCTCCCTCCATGCTAAAATAACAGTAAAGGGATTTTAGTTTTTAAACCTAAAATGAGAAAGAGAATGAAGAGGAGCCAATAGCACAAATTGGGGAGCTGGCAAAGTTGATGGATGAACAAAAACTTAATTAGCAGACCTGAGAAATATGAAGAGCTGAAAAGCAACCCAATTTACAGTCCAGAATTCTCAATGGCTAAGGAGTTGGTGGCACCAGTTGGTTCTGGGAGTGTGCGTGAATTTGGGACTATAAACCAAAGAATCAACTGGAAACTTATTTAAGTAGGGGATGGTCCTACGGGAGTGGGGGACAAAATTTTACTTCTATGCATCTTAGGTTTTCAGCTGGGACTTTTTACCAAAAAGAGAGATTAACAAGAGCAAACAACAGTTTATTAACATGGGATGTACATATCATGGGAGAGAAACCTAAACCAAAAGTAAGTAATTCAAAATGGTGGCTTAGAATTCCAGCCAATATAGCATCTTCAACAAAGAACAATACATTTGTAAAGAAATGACATAACAAAAAAAAAAAAAAAGAGAGAGAGAGAAATGGCATAACAAAGGCAGTTTTAGATTTCCAAGGGCCGCAAACTAGGAAGGTAAATATATGTGAGGAAACTAATGGAGTCAAGTTTGTTTGAAGATTTTTTTTGTGTCATCTCTGAGCCAATGAGAATCTGTTTCTAGTAAAAGGAGAATTATATCCTGGCTTCAGGTAGAAAAAGGGGAGCTTCCCCTGGGTTTTTTGCTTCTTAATTGCCTTCAACTCAAAATAATTTTTATGTCAAAGGGGCATATTTTGGGGTGACATATTCTGGTTTCCTTCATCCCCTTGTGTTCTTTCTTCTATTGCATAAAGCCAAGACAACTGTCTCTTTTAACCAGGCAGGACACCAGAGATTTATTCTTTGGGAATTATAAAATACAGGATCTTAGGAATGGGGAATACCAAATCACTTTGAGGGCAAGATTTTTATATGAAAACAGGGACAATAAATGTACTCTGAATCTGAGACTCTCAACCTACTTTTCCCTCTCATTTATCATAATGCTGGTAGCTAGGCTTATACCATTCAAGCAGAAACTGGAAGTTTTCCCTAGAGAATCTGATCAGCCAAGAGGAAGTCTTTTATAGAAATTGATATCAGATGTTTTACCCCAAATCCAGTCTGACTCTTTAAGATTACCCTTTAGTCAAGCTTCTCATTGACAGCTCCACACATTCATTCATTCATGGCTTCCAAAGAGCCCATTAGTGGGCCTTTCCAAAAATGTAACCTGTGATATGGAAGATAGAGACCAAAGTAAGAACTTAGAGAATCAGACTATGCAGAGAAAAGAAAACGTCAAAGAAATCAATCATTAATATCCTCCAAGAGACAAAAGAAGAGATTGCATCCATAAAACAGGATCAGGTGCCATGAAATGGAACAGGGAACAAAGAAGAACTTTTAAAAATTAAAAATATGAGATACCATAAATAAATTAAAAAAAACCCAAACCTCTAATCATAGTAATCAAAAGTTAAGAAAATCCCTTGGAAGTGGAGATGCAATGGGGGTGGGGGTTAAGGTGGTAGGAAAAGAAAAAATGAAACAAGATGGGATCAGGAGGGAGACAAACCAAGAGACTTTTAATGTCATAAAACAAACTGAGGGGGGTAGGGGGGAGAGGGGTTGGGAGAGGGTGGTGGGGTTACATTATATGTTTAAATAAAGCTTAAATAAAAAGAAAAAAAATTAAAAAAAAAAACAAAAAAAATATATATGATATTTTAATTATATATCTTATATATAGTATATATCATCTATGTAATACATATATATTATATATACTAAATATATGAGGTGCATATATATATGTGTGTATATATAGAAAACAGTATCTTCTATTCTCCAGTGTGGCTATTATCTGTGACATTTTTATTTTTTGGTCCTTTGTATGAGTCCCATTTGCCTACTACTACTATTTATTTTTCTCTCTCCGGAAGCCTGTTGGATCTTTCCTTTGTCTCCAGTGTCCTGAAATTTCACAATGATGTGCTTCAAGGGAGTGTATTTTCATCCATTTTGCTGAGCACTCAACTCAGAGAGCCCTTTCCATGTGGAAACATAATGTTCTTTAATAGTGAGATTTATACATACATTATGTGAGATTTATGCATACAATATATTTTTTAAAGATTTTATTTATTTGACAGACAGAGATCACAAGTAGGCAGGGAGGCAGGCGGGGGGAGGGGAGGAGCAGGCTCCCTGCTGAGCAGAGAGCCCGATGATGCAGGGCTCTATTCCAGGACTCTGGGATCATGACCTGAGCCAAATGCAGAGGCTTAACCCACTGAGCCACCCAGGCACCCCCATACAATATTTTTATGTATATAATGTATGTATAAATCTCACTATTGAAGGACATAACTT
>ML111980.1:61029-211014 GCA_003697995.1 Taxidea taxus jeffersonii | reverse complement strand
CTCCATGCTGTTTTCCAGAGTGGTTGCACCAGCTTGCATTCCCACCAGCAGTGTAGGAGGGTGCCCCTTTCTCTGCATCCTCGCCAGCATCTGTCATTTCCTGATTTGTTAATTTTAGCCATTCTGACTGGTGTGAGGTGGTATCTCATTGTGGTTTTGATTTGTATTTCCCTGATGCCAAGTGATGTGGAGCACTTTTTCATGTGTCTGTTGGCCATCTGGATGTCTTCTTTGCAGAAATGTCTGTTCATGTCCTCTGCCCATTTCTTGATTGGATCATTTGATCTTTGGGTGTTGAGTTTGCTAAGCTCTTTATAGATTTTGGATACTAGCCCTTTATCTGATATGTCATTTACAAATATCTTCTCCCATTCTGTCAGTTGTCTTTTGGTTTTGTTAATTGTTTCCTTTGCTGTGCAAAAGCTTTTAATTTTGATGAAGTCCCAATAGTTCATTTTTTTCCCTTGCTTCCCTTGCCTTTGGCGTTGTTCCTAGGAAGAAGTTGTTGCGGTTGAGGTCGAAGAGGTTGCTGCCAGTGTTCTCCTCAAGGATTTTGATGGGTTTCTTTCTCCATTGAGGACCTCCATTGAGGTCCTTCATCCATTTTGAGTCTATTTTCATGTGTGATGTAAGGAAATGGTCCAGTTTCATTTTTCTGCATGTGGCTGTCCAATTTTCCCAACACCATTTGTGGAAGAGGCTGTCTTTTTTCCATTGGACATTCTTTCCTGCTTTGTCAAAGATTAGTTGACCATAGAGTTGAGGGTCTATTTCTGGGCTCTCTATTCTGTTCCACTGATGTATGTGTCTGGTTTTGTGCCAGTACTGAGTTCTTTCTTTCTATCCTTTAATAAAATTCAAACCATCAAATGTTAGTGTTCATTATATTTTAGGCAAATGCCTAGCACCAAGGTAAGATAAGTGGTATACAGTCTACCATCAATGGGCTCACAATTTAGTGAAAGAGATGGGCACAGAAATAAATCAACTACAAACATGTGTTACATGCTCTAAGAGAAGGAGGTGGAAAGTGCTTCAGGTACCTAGCTAAAATAGCAACGGATTCTTTTTTTTTTTTTTTAAGATTTTATTTATTTATTTGATAGACAGAGATCACAAATAGGCAGAGAGGCAGGCAGAGAGAGAGGAAGGAAATCAGGCTCCCCACTGAGCAGAGAGTCTGATGCGGGGCTTGATCCCAGAACCCTGGGACCATGATCCGAGCTGAAGGCAGAGGCCCCAACCCACCGAGCCACCCAGGTGCCCCACAGCAACAGATTCTATCATCGCCCTCATCATCACTACCAACATCACTATCCATGCTTTATATTTAAGAATAAAACTTATCTGAAGTATTAGAAAATTAGAAAGTAATTATTTTAGCTTTTCCAATACTTATAATATGAAGGCTGCATGATGTTTAATATACCAGTGTGTGTCAAACTTTATGTGGCCCTGAGCACTCTCTCATGTACCTTTTGATGAATGATACTGGTGGATGATATGGTTATGGCAATGGTTAGTGAGTTTAGGTGACTAGAGCACTATTTAATGCTATAATCTCATGTTAGTGAATGTCATGTACTGTAAACAATGCACCATTACACAGACTATTCAACCTGACAAACTGAAAAATCTGACTGTAAAATTATGGCTATTCTTCATTTCAGATTTTTCCCTATGAAAGTAGTATAGTAAATATTCACCAACTGTCTCCAGGTACTACATTTTTAGTAACTGAAGTTTAAAGTACAAGCTATTGCCTGGAAGGCAGTTTGATTCCACTTTGACTCAATGATTTTTCAGAGTTCAATTTTGGGTTCCTCATTATTTCATTTTTCCTTCAAGTCAACTGCCCACCAACAGCAACCTGCTGCTGTACCTCCAAGTGACAGAATTAGATTGGGGATCATGTCAGAGCCTACCATTATCACTCAGGATTAACCTGAAAGCTTTTACAATGGTGTGAAATAATATTTCAAATCTCTCCTTGTCACCCTCTATTATCGTGATCCTAACTACTGTAGAAAATGACATTTCTCAATTTGATCAGGGAAGAGAGAATAAGACTAGAGGCAGATTAAGAGTTAGGTAAGTAGATTTAGACCATCATAAGTGGGTGGTAGAGTAGTTAGCATTTATCAAACAGAAAATAGGTGCCAGGCACTGTGGGCAGGTTGTATGTGACACATATCATGCTAAAAAATCTCGTGAGGTTAGAATTTTTATCTATATTTTAATGGAAGATGAAAATTGAATCTCAGAAAGTCACTAAGCTATTAAGTAGCCAATACTTGTATTCAAACCCAATGGGAATATTGAATGAATGGCAAGTTCAAAATAGAGGACATGGGATGTGACCACATTAGAGGTCTGGATCCAAACTTTGAGAATACAATATTAAAGTAAGAAACTGGGTTCAAGTAGGTACATAGAAGCTGAGAAGAGAAGGCACATAACTGCCACAGCCCTCTATCCAGATCTCTGACTTCTTTTAAACAAAATATGTAAAGATGCTAAATTAAAGGAGTCAGGAGTAGTGATAAAAAGCAATAATGGTAGTTCAATATTCTAATGGGACAGGAATGGAAGGTTACCTTACATAATATAGAAGTAGGGAGACATTTATTAGCTTGGAAACAACCTGCCATTCATTGGGAACTGTTATAAAAGCCTGAAGAGAATGAACAGGCAAAAGAAGGAAGGATTTGTTCCCTTCCTGCCTGCCTGTTTGTGCTTCAACATCAATCTGTCACCTCCTGCCCTTGGACTGGGATTTACACCATCAGCTCCCCTGATTCCCAGGGCTTTGGACTTGGACTGGGATTACATCTCTAGCTTTTCAAGGTCACCAGTTTGCACACAGCAGATTGTGGAACTTCTCAGCCTCCATAATCACATAAGAAGTTTCTCACAATAATGAAGATATATATGTCATATCAATTAATATAGATAGAATATAAATATGAAGATATGTATGTCAGATGATACATAGATTGATAGATGATATATTTTATTGGTTCACTAGGTAGGTAGATAGATAGTCGATAGATCATAGATAATAGATAGATATCCTGTTGATTCTATTTCTTTGGAGAGCACTGACTAATACAGCAATCTTGGTTATTTTTCTCTTTGAATTCCTCAAGTGACTCATTTTTAAATGCTGATAGTCTCTACCCTACAGTGTTGTGAAAATTAAATACATACAAATTTATTTATTTAATTGTTACTCACTCATGTTTGTGGTTAACAAATATTTATTAAGCCCTAATTGTGTGTCAGATGCTGTGCTCAACACAGGTAAAGATACAACTCTAAAACAGTATGTATCTGAACAACCTTTTTATTTCCACCACCACTGTAATTCTTTATCTAAACTTCTAAATGATAACCATCCTTTCTTAACTGGTTTTCCTGCCTTCCATAGCTTTACTTCCCCTCAACCATTTCCAAATTTCTGATGCCAAAATGCCAGCCATATAATTCCCTAGCTTAAACCTTTTAATTCTTTGGTACAACATTTAAAATGCTCCACAATCTCTCTCCAATCTCCTTCTCCAATTTTATTTCTTTACTATAAAAAAATTGGGACTCCAGTTAAATTACACATGTCTTCCAAATATGTTCCAAGCTTTCTGGCCTCATATCTTAAACTATTTTCTCTGCTTGGAGTGTCCTCCTCTAGATTTGAATGTCCAAATCTGTCCATCTGTTACATGAAATAATTCCCAATTTCCCCATCTCTAAGTAAGTTATACCTCTCTAAACTATAACATTTCATCTATGTTTCTCTTTTACAGACATGTTTGTACATGTCTCAGTTTTTTTCTTGAACACAAGTTTCTTTTCTAATTAAACATCTTATTTTGAGATCATTGTAGGTTCACACAGAGTTGTAAGAAACAATACAAAAGGATCCTGTTTGACCTTTTACATAGTTTCCCAGTGGTAGCATCTTGCAAAACTGTAGTGCAAAATCGCAAAAAGGATATTGACATTGATATAGTCAGGGCATAGAACATTTCCATCATTGCAAGGATACTTCAGGCTTCCCTTTTATAGCCACATTCACTTCCCTCCTGCCTTCACCCCTTTCTTAGCCCCTTGAAACCACTAATCTATTTTCCATTTCTATAATTTTGTCATTTCGAAAACATCATATAAATGGAACCATATGACATGTAACCTTTTGTGATTGACTTTCTTGATTCAATATAATTCTCTGGGTATTCACCAAAATTGTTGTATGTATCAACAGTTCATTCCTTTTTATTGCTGGATAATAGTCTCATGGAATGGATGCATCATGATTTATTTAATCAGTCACTCACTGAAGGATACTGAGGTGGTTTCCCATATTAGTTGGGATAAAGCTGCTATAAACATTCATGCACATGTTTTTGTATGACCATAAGTCATCATTCCTTTGGGATACATGTCCAGAAGTATAATTTCTGGTTGTAAAATAGTTGGATGTTTCACATTTTAAGAGATGGTAAAATGTTTGCCATAGTGACTGTACCATTTTATATTCCCAGCAACAAGTATGAATGATCTAGTTTCTCTGCATCCTCACCAGTATTGGATATCATTGTTATTTTTTATTTTATCCATTCTGATAGGTGTGTAGTGATATCTTATTGTGTTTATTATTTACATTTCCCTAATGGCCAGTTATGTTGACCATATTTTCATGTTTACTTCCTTAAGTTTCTTGAGGAATTTGTAATTGCAAACCTTGAGGAGAGCAACTTATGTTTTATAATCCACAAATTCAGTAAGTTGTTGCTGAATCCATAAATGAAATCTCAGAAAAACTCAAGAGGCTCTAGGTGAGAAAATGAAGCATAAAGAAGTTGGATTGCATGCCAACTTGTCTGCCTAGTGGTAGAATTAAGAGATCTCAGTTCTTATGTCTTAAGAATGGTGTTCTATCCTTACACCACCTGTTATTCCCTATCTGTGTTAAATCCAAAGGACTGTTAACTGCCTTTAACTTTCTTGATTCTCAGCAGCATCCCAAGTGGTCAACCATGCACAGCTTCATGAAACACTCTTCCTTTGCCCTGTGTGACACTATAGTCCCCATGTTTTCTTATCTTTCTGGTTACTCCTGTTTGTTTCTTTTATAGATGTATATTCTTCTCCACTGGGACTTCTTAAGGTGTAGTCATCAGTCTCTTTATCTGCCTTTCTCATAATTCCTCCTTGAGTGCTCTCATCCATGCTATGACTGTGAGTAACTCCCTATCAGTATATCTAACTCACTTCCTGATATCTCCATCAGCATGTCTCAAAGGCACCTTAAAACCAATGCATCCAAAACTTAACTCATTTCCCCCAAGCCTAGTTCTCTTCCAGTGCTTTTTGAAAGCAGGAAATGGAATCACCATCTGTGTTGCACTTAGGAAGAGAAGCCATCCTAGGATTTTAAGAAGCATAAGGGAGGTATCATATTTAGATTTCAAAAAGTCCATTCTAGCTTCAGTGTGGCAAACAAATTGCAGAGGTAGATGGAGTCTTGTGAGTTTCACAAGTGTTTCATGCTCAAGATACTACAGAGCATCTGCACTGGTTTTTCCATATGCTATCATAGTCTTGTACTTCCAGTCTTTGCCTCTAGATCTCGACTTACTTTCCAATTTTTTGAGGAAAACCTTTGACCTTGCTGAATTAAATCCTCTTATTATCACCCTGGCTGTGGTTATAGCATTTGTCGTAGTTATTTGTGTGGTTACCTGTTTAAATTCTACCTCCAAAAAAAAAGTCTACCTTCCATTAAAAAAAGACTATGCCTTCTTTTGTTCATACTATATCCTGGGCACCTAGCAACATACACATTGAAGGTTATTCATGAATATTTGTTTGAAAAACTAAAAGATTAATAAATGAATTCTGTGGAGAAACAGAGGCACACCACACCGTAAGCTTCTAGGACATGACCTGGGTCAATATACATTTCTACAATTAATATTTATTTGATGCTTTTAATGATTAACCAGACATACAGACAGATTCTAAATCAAAGGAAGATTCAGTACAGCTTCATTTATTTTACAGACCTTGGACTGTTTGCATGTTCTAGGCATTTCTGAATAAGTGTAGTGCATGACATATTAATATATTTTTAAGTATTTTCAAATTTGAAATGGAAATAAAGATGTCGTCTATAATTTTGAGCAAATATTATCAACTCATCTTCAAAGTATACCTCAGATTCAACCATGTCTTTCTTCATCCTATGCCACTCTTTTAATCCAAGCCACTATTTTCTCTTACCTGGACTTTCAATTGAATTCACTGATCTTTCTGGGGCACCTGGGTGGTGCAATTGGTTAAGCATCCAACTCTTAGTTTCAGCTCAGGTCGTGATCTCAGGGTCATGGGATTGACCCCCATGTCAGTCTCTGGACTCAGCACAGTGTCTGCTTAAGATTCTTGCTCCCTCGCCCTCTGCCCTGCACCACCCCCATCCCTGGCTCTCTCTCTTTCTCTCTCAAATAAATAAATAAATTTTTAAAAATGAATTCACTGATCATTCTGTTTTCATTTTAATTCCTCTGCAAATCTAGATCCCACTCAGCAGCTAGAAAGTTCTTTTTAGGATATAGATCAGGTTTATATCTTCCTGTTCTCCACTGAACAATCATTTCCTGTGCAGGTCATCTATTGCTGCATAATAGATCATCTTAAACCTAGAGGAGGATGAAATAGCAACCATTTTATTATGTTTGTGAATTTGTAGGTCAAGAAATTGTACAAGGCACAATGAAGATTGTTCATCTCTGCTTTGCAGTAAGGCTCAGCTGGGGTCAGTTGAGTGGCTAATAGTGGCTAGAACAGCTCTAGTAGAGCCATATGTCAGAAGCCATGCTTCTTCTGATGTCCGTGAGGCTGGATTAACCCAAATGATTCCTCACTCATGTCTGGCAGCTAGGATGCAATGGACAGAACAAGAAGGGCTGGCTGTACATCTCCCTATGTCAGACCACTTTCATGGCAGCTGATAGGTTTCAAGGTGTCTGGGCAGAAGCTACAAAGCATCTTAAGATCTGGTCATGGCCCAGAATAGCACTTCTGCCACATTCTATTAATTAAACATGTCACCACAGCCAGCCCAGATCCTAGGAGAAGGGAATTAGACCACCCTCCAATGGAAGGAATAGCAAATAATTTGTGGCCATTTTTAATTGACCACATTTCTCATATTACTTAGTGTCCTTACTTATCAAGGCTGTTTGAGGCCCTTCACAATGAGTTTCTTGCTTCTTCTCCAATCTCATCATCTATTAATCTCTCCTTTGTTATCATTCTTTTTGGTCCTCAAATTTACCTATCATGTTCCTATCTGGAGCCTTTTCATTTGCTGTTCCTCTGCCTGGGATTCTTTTCCTCTGTTTACTCTCTGCTTCCTTTAAGTGTCTGCATACATGTTGTCATCTTAAGAGAGGTCATTTTTTACCACTTTAAGTCATACTCCATTCCCTTACTCTTTATTTTACTGCATTTCACTTACCTATTATATAATATACCTATATTATACTTGCTTTTCAGTACATTGCGTGTCTCAGTTCCTGGAGTATAAGTTCCAGAAGTAGAAACATTTTCTTTTTTATCTCTGTAGCCCCAAGGCTTAGAATAGTGCCTGGTACTCATGAGGTTCTCAACAAATACTTAACTCATGAAATAAATGGATAACTTTTAAAAACATCTGGAACCATGATTAATACATCCTATCACTATAAGAATACATACTGAGATATCTTTTAGTTATTATACTCTGCTTGTATCTGAGATTAAAGGGAGGGAAATCCTCCCCTCTATAAAGAGGCCAGCTTGAGCTGACACAGATTCAGAACTGGTCCTCATTGAGTACACATGTTCTGATTCTTTACCAGGTTCACTGAGGAAATGTAAAATGCAAGCTAATTAAGAGATCTGTAAAAGATAAAGAGTCAATAAGTTTTAGAAGGATTAAATGTCCTAAGGCTGGATTACACATGATCTTAACCAAGAAAGGGATTTTACATGGCAAGAAAATCACTAATGATATGAGCCATTCCTGCAAAAGGCACAGCTCTAAGAAGCAGGCTGGGTGATTATTAAATAGTGTTCTTCAGAATGTGATTCTAAAATAGAATTAGGGTTCTGATTTTTAGAATGATTTATAATCGTGACTCATCTTATTGGCTATTATTATTGCTTTTTAAATAACTACTTACATAGACTAGCAATTATTTTGTGCAAGATCTGTGGTAAAGAAATTTGACTCACTTTCATTTATTATTTACTTCTTTGTAAGCATTTTCTATATTACAAAACCACCTCCAAAAGAGTTATTGAGCAATAATTACTTGGGTCTTCTATGTAACCCTGTATTAATATTGGGAAGGCAATATTCTGTTTCCATCCAGTTGGAAAAACCCTGTGTCATTAATCTGCATGATATATTTAGACCACATTGAGACTGACCAGTCAGGAAATTGTTTATATAAATTCTTTGGTCTCTTGCCTAAAGAAAGAGATCAAATTGATTATCTGTGTACCATATTATGTTGCACTGGGGAGAGAGATCTTCCAAAAATATATAGGCTATTAAATGCTGGGATTACTTGCAATTGATGGTTTCTAATGTTGATAATATTAATAGAACAGATACATCCAAGTCATTGTACCATGCTTGGAATAAAATCTTAAAGCTTTCCAGTGTCTTGCAAAATATAGTCTTTGGATTGTCTGCTCAGAATTACCTGGAGTGCTTATTTAAATTGTCCAACTCAGATGTACTAAATCAGAATTTACGCAGGTGTGACCAATACATTTACATTTTGATCACTGCACACGTGCACACACACACACAACTAGACAATTATGTACAGTAACAAACACTTTAAATTATGTACTTTAAAAACCATTATTATTATCCCAATGTAGCAGAGATGGGAAGTTATGTTCAAATGATAAGAGAGTAAAGATGAGCTTAAAAAAAAATCATTAATGTCTATCATCTCTTCTCTTTTCATGAAAATCTTTGACTATGTCCCTGTTCTAAGACCTAACAAAAGACACAGTAAGTTCCCAGAGGCAGGGAGAGAATAAGAAAATGTACAGTTTATGGAGCTTTGATGTCTAGTAGGACAATGCCCCTAGCTGGGTTGCAAATCTATGATAAGGTAGGGGACAGCACAATGTGGTGGTTACAACTCTTGACTTTTATAGTCACAGTGATTTGAATTACTCTGATTTTGTCACTTGATAGCCTTGCTACTTCCTCCTTTGTACTTTCTAACCCATTTTCTATACCGAAGTCAGCCCAATACTTTTAAAATATAAATAGGATAAAATCACTATTCCTGCTTATACAATCTTGATGTTTTCTTATTTCTCTTAAAATAAAAACTAAACTCTTCTCTGTTCATAACAAGACCTACTGCACGATCTGGTTCCTGTTTATTTCTTCAATCAGATCTAAACCCTTTTCTCTTGGTGCTCTCTATCTTCAACTCACACTAACCTATATTTTATTCCTAGAAAATGTAAAGCTCTTTCCTGCCTTAGAAACTTTTCCTATTTCTTCTTCCTGAAATGTTCTGCTCTGACTCTTTGTGTCGATTTTGCCTTTTTATCCCCCTTGTTTCAGCCCGGACACTGCCTTCTTAGACAAGTCTTTGCTTCTCACACTATATAAGTAGGTACCCCCACCTGAGAAAATATATTTTCTACAATTTTAGTAGAATGTAATATAAAATGATCAGCTCTGGAACCAGGACACCTGCACTTAAAACATACTAAATCCTCACTTCTAACTAAATATGGCTATCATTACTATTTTATTATTATTGCTAATATTTCATAATATATACTCAGCTTATATTTACATATTAATTAGTTAATTTTTTTACCTTTTACTTTTTAAGTGTTAGCTTTCTTAACTGTAATAAGCTACATAAACTCACATTCTGGCTCACGTATGTTCACCACTCTAAACCCTATTCTTGGCCAAAGACCTCACAGAGGCTCTCAAAATATTTGTTAATGGAAGGAGTGAATGTAAGGAAGGACCTAAGTGGTAGCTTTTCTTGTTGGATTACTATGGCACTTTTCATATTATATGTAATTGGGCTTGAAGTTCTACCTACCCCCACACGGGCTCCTTAAAGAAAGGAAAAGTGCCTTAGTCATCTGAGACACCCAGATTCTTGGGCAAATCGTTACTTCATCAGTGTCCAGTATGTTGAATTGTTTAAAGAATAAGGAAGCAAGAGGGTGGCAGTCAGCAAGAAGAGAGGGTTGTCCTTTTACCCACATGTAAAGCCCAATTACCTTTGGTTATACCTAAAATCAGGCAAGTAGAAAAATGAGGAGATGAAAAGATGGCACACACAAAAATATACAAATGTGGACCATTTTACAAACTGAGATACTTAGTATTATGAGTAGATCCAGTCAGAGAAGGGAGGGGGCACCTGCACTGAAGTTGATAATTGGGGGATTAGACTGAAGGATAAAAAGGAGTAAACTCATCAAGAGATAATGGTGAGCCAGAAGGAAGAGCATATGCAAATAGTAACGGAAGAAAGCCCTGAAGGAAACAAAAGAAGGTAGACAGGCCTTGAGGGAAATAGTTTACCAAGAAATCTAGGTATATGGGGATGGGGCCCAATTTTGGAGGGCCCTGAGGCTATGTTAAAGTTTTTGATTTCTATATTAAAAACAAAGGAAACCTGGAGAATGCTATAGGGGGAAAGAGAGTGGGGTAAGGTGGTGAAAGGGAAGATGAATAGCTTTGCATTTCAGAAAAGGTCTCTTGGGGCACCTCGGTGGCTTAGGCACTAAGCACCTGCCCTCCACTCAGGTCATGATCCCAGGATCCTGGGATGAAGCTCCACATCGGGGCTCCCTGCTCAGTGGGAAGTCTGCTTCTCCCACTCCCCCTGTCCACTCCCCCTCCTTATGTTCCCTCTCTTGCTGTGTCTCTCTCTGTCAAATAAATAAATAAAATAAAAGATCTTTTAGTGATCTATCATTAGATACATGACTTTCAAAAATGGAGCTGGTTCTGACTTGAGATCCACCATACATGTTCATTGTGTACCTGAAAAGTCATCACCTTAACAGAGCCCTTAAAAGAGCCTCCTCCCTTTTCTACTTGGACCACAAGCTCTTCCACCTTGCTTTCAGCTGACCTGGCTCAGCTCTCTCCAGGCCTGTTTCATAACCTCATATTCTCCACCCACTTAGACAGGTCTCCTGACGTCTTCCTATGTCCCCAAAGTCCCCACAAAGGCTGTGCAGATTCCTGACATCCACTCACCATCCAAGATCCAGCATAGTTTTTAGGTCCATCTTGTTCTTATTTGTGCATGTGTCATTTTTCTCCATCTCTGTCAAATCCTGTAACTAATACCATGAAAATAAAATGTAACCTCACATAATAATTTCACACACTACTTAATTCTGCCATGTAGGTTCCTTCTCTCTTCCCGACATCTATCTTATTACCTCCTCCAGGGAGGGAATGGATCATAGACTGCTTTTTAGTCTGTTGCAGTTCTCACATTTCCATGAAAATGGTCAGTAATCAAGACATCCTTGAAGAGGTTTTGATTGAATGTTTACAGTCCTCTACTAGTACTAGAAGGTAGTTGGGGAAGATTTGATAGAAAAAATGGAAATAACCTGAAAGATTTGTATAAGGAGGTGAATGCTACTGGGGGTTAACATGGGACAAAGTGTGAGTTTAAAAACTTAGTTGAGAAACCAAAAAAAAGAAAAAAGTTTTGGGCAAGAAAATTTGTAATATAATTTTCATCCATATTTTTAAGTTTTGAAAAAACAATTTCTTCTTCACACAAAAGTTGCAGGGACAGTTCAGACAGTCCCCATTACCCTTCACCCAACTTGCCCTTTGAGACTGTGTTCCATCCACTAGTTTTAGCATCCATCTGTGGACTCTGTCTGTAACAATTACGTTTGCCTAATGACGATCTTCTATTTTTCCCATTCTTTCTGTATTTATTAATTGGAATTCTTCTGGAAGGGCCTTTCCCTTCTCTCCTACTTTCTTTCTCATTGTCAAAGAAAAGAAGCTACCATTGATGAGAACCATTATTCCCAACAATTTATAGTCTGCTTTTCCATGAGGCACCATTGTATTATGATCTCTTAGAGATCTACTGTTAAAACCAGTTCTCAGTCATGGTCAGATTGAACACTCTCAGGTGACAGGACAAGGTCTTATAACTTGCTTTGTGGGTGGCAAGCATGCTGTGGTACTTACAGGGACTTAATCAGTGTTTACAGATGATATCTGACAAGCAGGCACTGAGTTTGAAATGTAAATTAAATAGCAGAGAAGTATTTAGAATTAGTGTGTAACAGCTGAGTGACCTTTCTCGGGTGTAATCACTTGGAGGGGCAAATGATATCATTTCCCTCATGCTGCAATGCTAATCATGGGCTTACTTGTGAAAATATGCTTTTACTCTTCTCAAATTTAGTGTCCATACTGTTTTTATGTTTGTTGAATTATGAATCAATGAATAAGTCAAATGTTTGATCTCTTTATAAAACGATACCTTGTGTTGTGCATTTAAATTTTCAGTAGACTTTTTCTTATGCCATTGCCAAGCAGCCATTCTAAGGGATACAACAGTATTGCTGCCTTCATTTTACAGATGAGAAATCAGGTGTGGTAATTAATTGACTTGCCTGAATTTAGGCTCCTTGCTCCTTCCATGAGGCCATCATATGAACTCTCCTTTATTTTTATTCTCTAACTCATTGACTCAGTGATTTTAATGGACAGTCTGCATAACAGTTTAATTTGTCCCTAAGCATTTGCGCCTAATAGGACTGTGCTTTACCACTGATGGTTGTCATGATGAAGGTCAAGCTGGTTTTGTTCCTCACCACTAAGTGGTAAGAACCCAGATCCCCAAAGTCTTTTGGGGTGTGTAAGTGTCCTTTGTCCCTGAAGGGGAGCATGTTTACATGGACAGAGGCATCTCCGGTCTGGGGTGTTCTCTGGATGATATGTTGGCTGCTGTTGAGGAATGTTCTCATCCTGATCAAATAACTGTTAGCTTTGGCCTGAAGTGTATGGATCTGAGGTGCTTATGGGAGTGGACAATTAACCATCAGTGTACACTGACTGCTGTCTTCAATTTCATTCACCCCAGACTCCTCTCTTTTATCATTTCCCTTCTGACTTCTAATCTGACAGGAGTAGTGAAATAGGGACATTTATCTCTTACTCTTGGGATTTTGTCCAAAATATTTTGATTTACCATAAAGCCTTTCCATTCCCTCAGAATGTAGGCTTTCAAACTCAAAGTCAGAAAAAGACTCTCCTTCTACCTTCTTGATTTCTGCTATCATTTTTTTTCACCTGAGGAAATAAGAACAGAATGATCTGGCTGCCAAACAGAGGAAAGGATCAAAATTTCAGAAAAAAGTAGAGGGGAATTTGCAAATATTGTATAAGCATTAGCTCTTCAAACACTACTATTGGCTTTCTGAATGATGAACCGGGAAAGAAGACACCACCAAAAATAGAATAGATTACCTGCTATGTTGGACCATATTGAAAGAAATTGTACAACTCTGAAGAAAAGATTTGAAATAAAATGATGAGATGTGCATATAAAACTAAGCAAATAAAATATAAGGTAATTAGTAACTATAGCAATACAAAAGTTATATAAGGCAGAATATTTCATAAGTGCTATGTAGCTCAGCCATGAACAATATTTACATAGTAATGTGGATGTAATCCCTGAATATTAATTAAGCCAAAGTTGTGATATACATCAAATGACAGGTTGGAGAATATAGGTTATGGGAGGGGGAGGCAAAAAGCAATGAGGGAAGACTAAACCCTTAGGTCCTAAACCCTGATCCTTATTAACACATTAGTAGAAAATTATGTGTGTACAAAGAATATGACACTGTGGACTCAATTGTGTCTTCCCAAAATTCATTTGTTGGAAACCTATCACTCAATGGGACTGTATTTTGGAGATAAGGTATATGAAGAGTTGATAAAGTTTAAATGAGGTTGTAAGTGTGGACTCTGATGTGAGAGGACTGGTGCCCTTATAAAAAGAGAAAGAAACACCAAATTCTTTCTCTACTATATGAGGACACAGAGAGAATCTCCTATCTGCAAACCAGGAAGAGAGCTCTAACTAGAAACCAGCCTTGCTGGACCTTGACCTTGGACTTTCCAGCTTCCAGTACTATGAGAAAATAAATATCTGGTATTTAAGCAACATAGTCTGTGGTGTTTTATGGCAATATGAGCATACTACAGATGGCATTTCATTTAAAACTCCTATCAATGCCAAGAGGTACCACAATCTCTAATTTACAGATGAGGAAACCAAGGCATTCAGAACTTGCCCAGATCATGTGGTGTTTAAATGGTGCTGCAGAGAGTAAAATGCAGGTTTTTTGACTTCCAGTCAGCAGCTCCTTTTCAGCACAGAAGAGTCCTCTTATTTATTACAGTCCAGCTCATTTGTTAGCTTCTACTATGGGACGCCTAATGAAAACATAAAATGATTGTGCTGGAGAAAGACTTTGGAGATTATGTAGTCCAACAAAGGAAGTGAAACCCTGAGAGATCAAGTAATTGGCCCAAGATCACACAGCAAGTTCACGGAAAAGCTGGGCTTGAAATTCAACTTGACTTTAGGTTAGTGTTCTTTAATTTTGACACACTCATATTTCAGTTACATTTTTTTAAAATGTACAAATTATTCCCTCCTAAGATTAAATCTATATAGGTATTATGCAGGTCACAAACTTTATCTTCCAAAATAGAGGTTGCCCTTTAAAATCCCAATGGGATCTGTTTTCTGATGCCCTCTGATAAAGCCACACAGCACATGATGGCCAATATTTGTTTCAATCTTTTTTTTTTAAAACATGATCAAACTTAATTCCTTTATATATGACTCTCTAACAGGACTTCGTTTGTTCAGGGACTAAGGGCTTCCACATCTCTTGTTTCTATGCTAATTAAGATGTTGGTTTCTTCAGTCTTTGGATATGTGCAACAGGAGATTAAAGTTGCGCCTGCTTCCTATATATCAGCAAAATGGATCACAGTGCTGCCAGGAGACTTCCATTAGAGTCATAAATCTTCGAAATACTGTGCATTTTTCAGAGGATGAAGCCTGATATTCGGAAAGCAGTACAGTAATTTTCTGCTGACAGATACCCCACCAGGATGATAAAAGAAACAGTCTCAAGTGGGGAGCTAGAGAGGACGCTCAACATCAGCTAAGTAAGAGATGCTTTCTGAAAATAATTATTCTCCCTCTACAAAGTGGTATACATGCTTCTTAATATTATTTTATTTTCCTTTTCAAATTTAGTTCTGGAGCTCCATTTTGCAGAATATCAGAATTAAATTGAAAATGACAAAGAAGAGGACTGTTTTTCCCTCCTTGCAACACAGCATGTTCAGTAGCTTGGGAATTCCAAATGTGTTTTTTTAAATAGCAGAAGGAATTAAACTCAATAAGTAATGAGTTAAAACACGTCATGTAAATTCAATTTTTTGTGACACTCTCTATGCAGTGGAATAGATGATACAAAACTGTGATATTAGTAGAGGAGCTGAAAGGTAAAATTGATTCACTGCATGTTGCCAAGATTTAGATGAACCTTTGACTAGAAATAGCTTGAAGACATCTGACTTTTTTCTAGTCTGGTTTTTTTCTAGTGTCTAGAATAAAACTGGGGCTCTTAAAAATCATTTCACAATATCGTTAAGTACTTATTCAGTCAGGTATGAATTGTGCTTATTTTTTAGTTTATGTTTCAGAAATAATCAAACATAATTATATGATAATTCTTAGTAACATTACTCATGGGAAGCTGATTATTAAACTATTTCATTATTCGAAATGCAATGTTTTTCTCTACTCAGGAGAATACAACAGAACAGGAAAAGTAGTAAGAAATAGGATAGCGGAGGGAAGAGAGAAATGGTAATCCTCTGTGCACATCATAATAAATTGGGGGACTTCAAAAAAAGCACAGGTACCCCCCATTCTACCTTGAGATTCTGATTCATTTGCTCTGGTTTGGGGCCAGGCACAAATCTTGCTCAGCCTAAGTTGAAAACCATTATGATAAGAGAATAAAGAAGCACACGTGAGAGCATATGCCATACCTCAGTGCTCTCAGCAGAATCACAGAGAATGGACATTCCTGTTTTCTGAAGGCTGACATTCTAGGTACATGGTGTCCTACCCCAGAGACCGATATTCTTGGAGGTTTGGACAAGAAACTATTGGCCCTGCTCTCTGCTTGCTGTGTGAGCTCCAGTAAGTTACTTAACGTTTGGTGCCTCAATTTTCTCATCTGCAGAATGGGACTGATACCAGGTCACCCATATGATAAAATGAGATAATCCATGTAAAATGTTTAACTCCTAACAGCAAATTCTCAGTCTGTGTTACCTGAGGGCTCCCCTGGGAGAAAGTACTGAGATCATTTCTTTGCCTTTTCAGCACTTACCAGCATAGGTATTTATAAAGCAGCAACAGACAACCCCACCAAACCATGCTACATACTACATATTTTATAGGATGAGGAAAGACAAGCAAGTAGAAGGGGTCATCTAATTACAACCGTACTCAGACTGCAACAGGATCCATCACATGGGACAGCGCCTCGGTTGCCAGGGAAAGAAGCGCGGATGGTGCAAAACACTCTCTCTAGGAAAGCAAACCAGCAAGCAAGCAAGCAGCTGGCGCAGATGTGTGTGTGGTCCCGTTGCTATTGTTTAAACTGAAGAAAGTTGATTAGATATACAGGCTGAAAGGAAAGAGCCAAAAAAGAGGCAAGGGGAAACTACGGGCGAAGGAGGAGTATTTGACGAAGCAAGAACCTTGAAGTGGCAGGAACTCAGGTGGCAGGATCAGCCTGGAACACAGCAGAGGACAGTCTCACTTTGTTGGAAGGGAAGGGCCCTGGGATGTGTAAAAACAGATAAACACTAGGCAAGGCAGGAGAGTGAGCCGAGCCAGTTCTCCCTTGATGGTCCTTATTTTCTCTGTGAAATATGAGCTGAGGTCATTGGCAGAAGTTGGAGAGGGAGGATGAGAGGGAGTGGAGAATTTTCAATAGCTTTAGGGAGGTCCCAAGAGCTCCGAAGTATCCCTCACTGCAGTAAGTCATTTAGATGGTTTTCTTGATTTGTCTTCTTGGCAGATTCTTGAAAATTTGCAGCCATTTGGAGATAATTAGTTTTCCAAATAGATCCCACTCTGGGAGAACCAATATTGCATTCTTTTAATGCAGGCTTTTATAAATAGCAATAAAACATTCTGCCATCTAACCATAAAGAAGAGACCCACATAAAGTCCTCCCTTCATTGAAAAGGGAGATGTTATCTTCTAAAACTGTGCTGCAAATATCATTCCCTCCAATACATTGGGTGTTCCTCCTAAATAACAGTCTTTTGGTGGGGGAAACAGAGGTTATAAGATGCAGTTTTTAAACCAAGGAGGTTTTTATTTCTATTTCTAAACAATTAACCTTGTTTTTCTTTGGGAGATGCAGATAAGATTTCTCTAACTAAACATCAACAACAACAACAACAAAAAAAACTATACAGAGGTGCCAGGGTGGCTCCATCAGTCTGGTGAGTGTCCAACTCTTGATTTCCATTCAGGTCATGATCTCAGGATTGTGAGATCGATTCCCAGGTTGGACTCCCCTCAGCTGGGAGTTTCTTGAGAGTCTCTCCCTCCCTCTCCCTCTGCCCGCCCCTCCCCTCCCCACTGCTCCTTGCCATGCTCTCTCTCTCTCTCAAATAAATAAATCTTTTAAAAAATTTACTACACAGTAAATCCAAAAAGAGAAGTCAAAAATGTAAATACGTATGCCAAAAGCTAACCACCTTCCCTATTTTTCTGACTTAACCGGTAGCCAAAAAAAATGTATTCTATGTTGTCTGAACTAATGAATAAAAGGTCAAAGAGCTGAGTATAGATAATTAAAAGAAGCATAAAAACAATTGAGAGAGATGAGGCAAGCATTGGAGCAAACCACTTTGCAGATGGAATTTATGCTGAAGGCCATACACAGGCCAGAACTGGAAATACCATTGAAAGCTTAAAAGGTACAGTGATAAGGAAACATAGCAAAGGCCATGAAGCAGCTCTTCGGGGGTCTAATCACATGTGCCTGAGAGGATTAGAGCTTCCACAAACACAGCCCTGCTTTAGAGCCAGGCAAAAGCAAAATGAAAGCATTTGCCTCCAAAAGAAATCAGAGACCCACTTGATCTGGAAAAAAAGAGAATTATAATGTAAAAAAATAACTTTTTATTAATCAGTACTCGGTGTCTCTCTTCATGTCATTATATAATTCAGTTCATAAAATATTTAAATTATATGATCCTAGACCATGAAAATATGTAGAAGGTATACATATATCCACATGCATAGATGTTATCAATTTCTTCCTTTGTTGTTTCAAAGCATCTATAGGTAATAATCTACAGTAGATCAAATTGTTCAAAAATATGGGATTGTAGGTCCTTACTGGCCAGCTGTCAGGTTTGGCCATATGACCTGCTCTCCAGTGAAATGTGAGCAGAAGTGGTATGTGTCTGTGCAGAAAGAAGTTAACATAGCAGGCCTGAGGCTGCTAGATTAGGAAAGACTTGCTTGCAAGATCGGCCCTTGGGTGGTGTCAGGGAGCTTGGTTTGGGGAAAGTTCCTGTCATTCTCTGAGAAGAATGACTCTCTATGCCTAAACCGCACAAACAACGTGGCTTATGCTGAGAACATGTTTTCCTTCGGGGAATCCAGAAGTGTGGTACACGCTAGGCAGCAGGTGCCTACGTGACCACCCCACCCCCCAAAATAAACCCCTGGGTTGCTGCATCTCTAATGAATTTCCCTGATAAATAACACTGCACACATGGCCTCACAATTTGTTGCTGGAGGAATTAAATATATCCTGTGTGGCTCCAGTGGGAGAGCACTTTCAGAAGTTTGCACCTTGTTTCCTCCACACTTTGCCCCCTGAACCTTTTCCTCAGCTGATTTTGCTTCATGTTCCTGTGCAGTCATAAATCAATGCTCTGTAACTATATGCTTCAGTCCTATGAATCCTTCCAGAGAATTACCAAATCAAGGGGTGATTTTGGGGACCCGAGACACAGTGTCACTTTTAGTTTTTTTTTTCCTCTCTCATGACAAGTGACAATGCTCTACCTGGAGGTTGCCTTGTCTTCTGGGTCTCAGAGTGAAGATGATATGATAAAGCCATAGCCAACTTGCAGTTGCTTTACATGAGCCAAACAAACAACAACAACAACAACAAAACCTCAGAGATGATAATCCCGTAAGATTTTGGAGTTTCCATTACCATAGCAAAGCCTAACCTTTTCTGATGTATTTATGATTGTGTCCTGGAAGTCACGTATATATATGTATATAGTATACATATACATGTGTATAATTCTCTCATGCTCCCCAAATCTTGTTTCACTTGACATTGGCTATCTCAAAACCCTATGAAGTACGGCAGCCAGATGACAATATTTCTATGCTAGAGACCAGCATATCTTTCCCCCCAATTCACATGACATTAGATAAATAAACCCAACATGAAGCATGGTTCCCAGCAGTGGCCCACGCAGGAAGCAGAGGGACAGTGAATTAGTCACCGCAACTTGGAACACTCACAGTTATTCCTTCCATTTGAAGTTCTTATTAGTGATTGCTTTGGGTTTTTTGTATTGTTGTTGTTTTCTGTCCACAGCACCTTTATCGGTTTCTGGCTGTCCATCAGTTTAACCTGCCCTGGCAGATAACAGTGTCTCTGAGATAATCTCATAGGACTAGAGAATTAGGTATGATTTGTGCCACATAGCCCATATTTTAAATCATACTGAATCTAACATAACCTTCAAATTTGGTAAAACTCAACTTACTAATTCTCTACTGCTGGATAACAATTCCTATACCACTCCAAAATATACTGGCTTGGAATAGCTATAATACTTATTATCTCAAACAGTTTCAGTTGGTCAGAAATTCTGGAGTATCTTAGTTGAGGGCTCTGTCTCAGGACTTCTTATCAGTTTGCAATCAAGATTTGGACCAAGGCTGCAGACATCTTCAGGCTTCACTGGGGCTGGAGAACCACCTTTTATGGTGGCTTGTTTACGTGGTGGCCAAGTTAGTGCCGTCTGTCGCAAAGACGTCTTAGTTTCTCACCACACATGTTCTGTTGAGGGGCTGCTTGAGTATCTTCATGACATGGCAGCTGGCTTCCTCCATGGTAAAGGATCCAAAAGACAGCAAGAAGAACCTACAATGCGTTCCATGACTTTGTCCTGGAAGTCACACACCATCACTTCTGCCCCATTTTATTCATTAGAAGTGTGTTCCTAAGTCTAGTTCACATTCAAGAGGAGAGAAATTAGGCTCCCAACTTTTGAGAAGAGGTGTGCCAAAGAATCTGTTAGTGTATTTTAAGAATACCACATCGATATAGGTCATTATTATTGCTGTTTATAAACATGTTTGGCTCTCTCTGACTCTGGGGAGACAGTGTGGACATTTGCATTTATTGTTCCTTATGACGGGTGGGGCCATGTGGCTATATCTGGCTGGTAAATTGTGAGTGGACTAGTCATTAAATACTTTTGGAAAATTGGAGATTTATATGGAAAAAGGAAAGAAGATATCGCTACTCTATGTCATCCACACACAAAATGCCAATGAATTAAGTAAAGAAGAAAACCAGCAATATGAAAATTTTCAAAGAAAAGTTACAATAATTTAGTACATTGAAGAGGGCAGGAATTTCTTAAGGCACAAAAAATATAAGGGTGAAATTTCTCTTCAACAGAAGACATAACCAACAGAGTGAAAGGTAAAACACAAATTTGGAGGAGACATGCACAACTCATATAATTAGCAAAAAATCTGGGGTGTATACAGAAGCCAACAGAAACCATAACAAAAAGAGTAATGAAGCAGTAAAAAATAAGTAGATAATGCATACAATAAGACAAGTCACAGAAGAGGAGAGGGGTGATGCTCTATGTCGCAGATAGACCAGGGTAATGCAAACTTTAAACTTCAATGAGCTACCACTTCATATTTGTCAGATGGGCTAAAATTAATAAATCTGAGCGCATAAATTCTCAGCCAGGTAGAAGAGCTGCTGGTGTGAATGTAGATTGGGACAAGCACCTTGGAGAACAATAAAACAAGAGCCAATAAAATCAGAGCTGTAAATAGTCTGTGATCCAGAAATCCCACTTTTTTTTTTAAGATTTTATTTATTTATTTGACAGAGAGGGAGAGAGAGCAAGCAAGCACAGGCAGACAGAGTGGTAGGCAGAGGCAGAGGGAGAAGCAGGCTCCCCGCCAAGCAAGGAGCCCGATGCAGGACTCGATCCCAGGATGCTGGGATCATGACCTGAGCCGAAGGCAGCCACTCAACCAACTGAGCCACTCAGGTGTCTCCAGAAATCCCACTTCTAATTCCACATTCTCTACCTTGAAGAAGTACAAGGGCCATGTGTGTAAATGTACCATGTTCACAAAATCTCAAAAAAACAATAATGAGTGAAAAGGCAATTTGCAAAATGACATTCATCATATCATTTCATTTATATAAATTTTAAAACATGTCAAACAATGCCAGATAGTGTTACTGAATAAATACATATGTAGAAAGGTAAGAAAACCTGTATGTAGTTCAAGGTTGACGTTTCTCCCGGGAAAAAGAATAAGCCAAATAACTGGGGAGTGGAAGAGGGATGGTTTGCTCTATTAGGCACACTTTTTCTATTTTCTCTAAAGAGATTTGAGCAGATATAGCAAAATGTTTTCATCTGCTTAATACTCATCGTGAATGCTTGTTATTGTCATTTGCCATATTTGTCAATGTGTTTGGAGACTTTAAAAGTTGAACACTAAAGTTTTATTTTAAGAAAACCACTAGACTAGATTTTCTCAATCTCCTATTATATTAAAACCTGTGATTCTTATACGGGAGGGGTAATCCCTAAATTATGATGAGTGATTCATAAAATACTGGACTTTTTAAATTAACCTACATTAGTGATGACTGTCAGGTGGATTCTGTAGACTCACCGATGACTATGGCCCAGGAAAGTTCTTGGCCACCCAAAGTTTTTTCACCTTACAAGATAATACCCTTATGTCAGTTCTGGAAAATAACATTCAAATCAGCTATCTGTAACTTTTTTAAAAAATATTTTATTTATTTATTTGACAGAGATCACAAGTAGGCAGAGAGGCAGACAGAGAGAGAGAGAGAGAGAGAGAGGAGGAAGCAGGCTCCCTGCTGAGCAGAGAGCCCGATGTGGGGCTTGATCCCAGGATCCCTGGGATCGTGACTCAAGCCGAAGGCAGAGGTTTTAATCCACTGAGCCACCCAGGCACCCCCCTATCTGTAACTTCTTAAAAGAACTGAAATGGTTTGACAATATTCTACACTGTCAAAACAGCTGATACAATAAAAAGTCTTTTTCAAAGGAGGTACATTTAAGACCTTCAATTCCCTCTTTCCCACAAAACCAATCCAATTGCATTTGAACTTATTAGGAATGAAAAATACATTATAAATCTCCATTATCTCCTAACTTCCTCAAGAAGGTTTTGGAGAGAGTGGGAAACATGTGAATTATACTTTAATTATAACTGTCACTTCCCAGACACAGCTGGATTACAAAGAACTGTGAAATTGTTCAATTTTTAAAAAGGAAAAAAAATTCAATAGTTCTAGTTTTGCTGACAAGAGAAAGATCCAACTTTCTCTCACAGGAAAGAATTTCTAACCACATTTTAGGCTGGATGGGACTGAATAGTATAGATAAGCATCCAATCTTCTAGATGCTTATCCTGAATAAATCTCCAAAGTTTGAAGGGATCTCCTGGGAGCTAATCTTTTCAGCTTTGAGCTTTAGTCAGCCAATAATAACAATAAAACAGAGAGCTGATCCATTTCCCAGTTTTTCTCCACATTATAATATAATACCAAGAGCCACACTAATTTAAGCTTCAGTGTTTCTGCATTGAGTGTGATTGTGTATGTGTGAGTGTGTGCCTGTGTGTGAATGTGTACACCTTTGCCCAAAAAACACACTCTTCATCCAAGTATTGTTCTCTCTCAATAGCAGAGGTTTGCAAGTCTCCTAAATAAGGACCGTGTTTTGGATCTGGACCAAATAATGAAGGAATAAATTATTAAATTATCCTAGTCATAAATAGTCCATTCTAATAAATCCAAACTTCATGATAATTTTCTTAAATCACTTTCTTCTATTTGCCTGTCATTCATTTGTTCAATAACAAATCGGGGCGCCTAGGTGGCTCAGTGGGTTAAAGCCGCTGCCTTCGGCTTGGGTCATGATCCCAGGGTCATGGGATCGAGCCCCATATCGGGCTCTCTGCTCTGCGGACAGCCTGCTTCCTCCTCTCCCTCTCTGCCTGCCTCTCTGCCTACTTGTGATCTCTGTCTGTCAAATAAATAAATAAATAAATCTTTTAAAAAAAATAACAAATCAATATTACTGAGTGCCTGCCCTGAGCAGATTCTATACAAGGCATTTCATAGTCAAGCAACTATGGGACTATAAAGCAACATGTCATTTCCTGTTTTCCATATCAATTAAATTGCAGGAAAATTAAGTCACAGATTTCTCAGTGAAAGATATGATTTCAGACATATACTTTCTGATCTGTGGAAATGGTGATAACTCTCCATCACTGCAGTCAATGTGCAGCCAGTAACTCAGCAAAATTAGAGAGAATGTGACAACAAGAGAAAATCAAAATGATTTGTAAAGCAAGAATTCATCACATTTTCAGGGAAAACCACACAGTATCCTGAAATGAAAGCCATTAGAGGGAAAATGTATTTCATTAGCCTGGTTTTCTAAGGACGGTTAGGTTATAAAACCAGTTCGCCTTGTTTTAATCCTTTCCTCCACCCTCTGCCGTATATCCTCATGTTATTACGGAAGTTTCATGATTGCCTTGGAATCTTTATGAGAAGGGAGAAAAAGGAAACTCAAAACATTTTTCTGGAATATTGTTAGACAGAACGGACTCTATTTGACCCTTCACTTCCTTCCCCTCAGAAATTTCAGCAGAAACCCAAACCTTCACTTACCTCATAAACACACTGTATACAGTTAAATACAGTGAGTGTGTGAGTCCATACACAGTACAGTTATATACGTCCATATGCAGGACAATATGATGGTATTAATTCTCAGACTGTTACCACACTCATGCGACAAACTGTGAAAGACTGAACATTTATGTGTGTGTCTGTGTGGGTATGCATGTGTGTTAGCACGGCTGTATGCATCCATGGAGAGAGAGAAAGAGAAACAAAAAGATAAGAAGAGGGGAACAATTTGAAATAATATAAAACAACAATCCTTCATGGATTAGTTGGATCTGGTTAAAATAATGGTAGAAATTGGAAGGTAAAAAGAGAAAGCAGGAAATAACTACTTTTTAAATAAATGAACTAAACTGACAAAGAATTGGTAGTGCATCCTTACCATGGGAAGAGTTGTAATACTACTACCAAGGAAGCTGTGAATCTATGAGTAAAGTGGTCAAGGAGACGGTCTTGACACACTATTTGGAATGACAGCACCGCCAATGTCATGGAGGCTCACTGTTTCTCCCAGGGTCAAAGGTACTTTGCAGAGATACCTGAAGCCTATAAAGTGCTGTGTTTTCTGACTCTAATACCAGAACACTGAAAGCAAGAAAACTCTGCATCTGCAAGTTAAAAGGGCATTCATATCCTGGTGGAATCATCAATACTGCAAAATCATCAATACTGTAACACAGTTTGGTAAAATTATTAGCCTCTAAGTTTGAGAAGGCACTGCCATCCATGCCAAAAATAAAGCTGCCAAAGGTGACTATAAACAGGCTGGTGTTGGATTACTAATAAGAACTTTCCTATTCAGATAGCAGGGGAAATATTATCTATGTGCATGTGTATTTATATGTGTGTGGGAAAAATCGAAAGAACATGCACTATATTTTTTAGTGGTGTTGTAGCAGTGATCTTTGAGGTTTGGAAATGATCTCATGATTTTTTAGTTGCTTATGTTATTTTCTAGTTTTCAGCAATGCATATGTATTGATTTGTAGTAATAAAATATTATTAAAATGAGAATAAAATAACAAAAGCATAAAAAAATGAATAAGAAGTTAGTGGTTGGGACACATGGGTGGCTCAGTCAGTTGAGCATCCAACTCTTGGTTTCAGCACAGATCAAGCTCTCAGGGGTTGTGGGATCGAGTCCCACATCAGGCTCTGTGTTCAGTGGGGAGTCTCCTTGAGGATTCTTTCTTTCTACCCCTCTTGTGCTCACTCTCTCTCAAATAATTTATAAAGTCTTAAAAAAAAAAAAAAGAAGACGGGAACAGACTCTAAAAGACACAAGAAAATACATGAATAAAATAGATTCATTTTTTAAGATTTATTTATTTGTTTAAAATAACGAGAGAGAGAGAGAGAGCAAGAGCGAGCATGTGAGTAGGGCAGAGGTAGAGGAAGAGGGGGAAAGAGAATCCTAAAGCAGACTCCCTGCTGAGTGTGGAGCCTGACATGAGCCCTATACCAGGATCCTGGGATCATCACCTGAGTCAAAATTGGCCACTTGGCCAACTGAGTTACCCACGCACCCCGAAAATAGTTTGATTTTAAATGCAACAGACACCGATGTGTTTTGAGGGGAAGATGGAATTTAAAAATCAAAAAACAAATAGGTGGAGAAGTCGCTTAAAATGAATGACAGTAGGGGCACCTGGGTGGCTCAGTGGGTTAAGCCTCTGCCTTCTGCTCAGGTCATGATCTCAGGGTCCTGGGATCAAGCCCCACATCGGGCTCTCTGCTCAGCAGGGAGCCTGCTTCTCTCTCTGCCTCTCCCTGCCACTCTGCCTGCTTGTGCTCTCTCTCTCTCTGACAAATAAATAAATAAAGTCTTTTTTAAAAATTAAAAAATAAATAAAAATAAGAAAGCTGAACATATCTAGATGGGACAGATAAATTTCAGTGTCATTTATGTTGCTCCAGACTATAGCAAGTGAAAGAAAGTCTCCAAGTATGTTTTTTTTTTTTTTAGTAATGTTGCACCTTAGTAGGCAACATACTTTTTTATTTTTTAAGATTTTATTTATTTATTCATGAAAGACAGAGAAAAAGGGAGGCAGAGGGAGAAGCAGACTCCCAATGAGCCAGGAGCCTGACATGGGATTCCATCCCAGGACCCTGGGATCATGACCTGAGCCTAAGGCAGACACTTAACCATCTGAGCTACCCAGGTGCCCTCCAAGTACTTTTCTTAAAGCAGCATAATATTGTCACCCAAACTTAACAAGGATAGCTCACAAAAAGAACCACAGACCAATCTCATTTACAATGAACAATGAAAATATTCTAAATAAAACAGCAAGTACATTTCACTGGTACTTTTAAAGATCAGTATACCATAAACAAATAAGTAGGGTTTATTCAGAAATATAAGCATGATTGATAGAAACCAAAAATAGGAAACCAATTAATATAATTAACCATTATAGTAAAACAAAAAATGATGCATCAACCCTATAGATAACAAAAAGTAGTACTTAGTAAAATTCAAAAATTCCTGACTAAATCTGAAAGATACCTCTTCACAACTGGTATATATTTGATAACAGATATTTATTAGAAGCCTGTCAATAAACAGTCCTAATGGTTAAACATCAACAGTTCAAGAACAAGGTGAAACTATTCTTTAAATGTTTTTTCAATATTGTTCTGAAAGTATCACAATGAATTCAATTACCTAAGGAAAAGAAATGAGAGTTTTAAAGGAAAGGAGTAACAAAATTATGTACAGATGATATGATTACATATCTGGAAAATCCTGAAAAATCAGAGGAAAGAAAAAAAGGAAGGAAACCACAAAATATTTGTCAGTTAGCTATTACAAAATTGGTTTCTGGGGTGCCTCAGTGGCTCAGTGGGTTAAGCATCTGCCTTCGGCTCAGGCCATAATCCCAGGATCCTGGGACTGAGCCCCACATCAGGCTCCTTGCTCAGCAGGGAGCCTGCTTCTCCCTCAGCCTCTGCCTGCCACTCTCCCTACTTGTGTTCTCTCTTTCTGTCAAATAAATAAATAAAACCTTTAAAAAAAAGTGCATGGCTAAAATAGAAAAAAAATGGTATTCTGAAATTCCAATCACTTTTCTATATAAAGAGAGGATCCTATTTACCAACACCAACACTCATGTACACATAACACTCACATACATCCTAGTAATAAACAAAAATGAGGATGAAACCTCAAAATTTTCTTAAAAACATAAAAATATGAACTAATGGACATATATGCCATTTATAAGATTAAGAATATTGAAAGTAAACATTTCTATTTCCTATAAATTACCCTAAATATTTGGTGTGATATCATTAAGAATAACAACATTTTTTGATAAAGAGATAAACTATTTTTAAAGTTTAATTGCTGGAGGACTTTTTGCTACTGAAATATGCCAGGCACAAAAGAAAAGTATTGCATGGTCTCGCTTATATGAGGACTCTGAAAACATTGATTCCTAATAGAGAGTAGAATGATGGTTACCAGAGACAAGGAAGAGGGGAAAAGAGAGATGCTGGCCATCGGGTACAAAGTTGCAGTTGTATAGAATGAGTAACTTTTTAGAGATCCAATGTGCAACATGGTGACTTTAGTTTAAAATACAGCATTATAAGGGCACCTGGATGACCAGTTGGTTAAGCACCTGACTCTTGATTTCTGCTCAGGTCATGATCTCAGGGTCTTGAGATTGAGTCCAAGTCGGTCTCTGCTCTGAGTGTGGAGCCTCTCCGAGATTCTCTCTCCCTCTGCCCCTCCTCCTGCTCTCTCTCAAAAAAATAAAAAATAAAAAAAAGTAAATAATTTAAAATACTGTTTTATATACCAGAAATTTGCTAATCAGGTGCTTTCGTCACACACATACACACACACACAAACACAGGGGCACACGTAAAAATGGTATCTGTGAAGGGATGGATATGCTAATTAGTTTAATTGTAGAGATCATTTCACTGTGTATATGTATATCAAAACATTATATTGTCTACTTTCAATATATATAACTTGTATTTTTAAAATTAAATTATATTGAAAAAACAAAGGTTAACTGAAAAACATAAATATGTGAGAATATCCAGAAAATTCTGAAATAAAACTGTAATGGGGGAGGAGAAGGAGGAGGCCTCAGTGGCCAGACTATAGAGTGGTTACAAAAAGTCCAGAAATATATACAAGTAGATATGACAATTCACTATATGAATAAAGGTGGGAATAGGAGAGATTATTCAATAGATTTTGGTGGGATAATCAGCTACTTAAACTAAGAACAAAGCTGAATTTTTCCTTCTCTCCTTATAGGAAAATAAATTCCAACTGAACTAAACATTAAAGGGAAAAATAATGAAAGCATAACCATAATAACGAATATATCCCAAATTTTCAAAATCCTGAATTTGAACAATTTTTTATAAATTAAGACTAGAAAATCCAGAAACCATATGAGAATATGTTGGTAAATTACTCCTCATGTAAAGTTAGAACTTCTGTGTGGTTAAAACCAAGTAATGTAAACAGAGAGACAAAAGCCAAAAAACAAACTGGAGAACATCTGCAATATATATAAAGGTAAAACACTATTTTCCTTAAAATATAAAACTCTCCTAAAAATCAATAAAGAAAAATACCCCAAATCCTCTGAAAGATATAGCTTAATAAGCTTTTCACGGAAAAATAAACACATATGACTTATATGCAGATGGAAGGATGCTCAATCCCTCTCATAAATAAATACAAATTAAAGCAAAATAAAGATAACAATTTTTAGCTGCCAGATTGGCAATAGTTTGGTAGTATACAGTCTTGGCAAAGTTGTGAGGAAAAAGGCATTATCACACACTGGCAATGGGTGTACACATTGTCGTAACTTCCTCAGAAGGCAATGTGAAAGTATCTATAAAAAGTAAAAATGTGCACATCCTCCAACTCAGAAATTTGGTCTTGAGGAATTTATTCTACAGATAGACTTGCACATGTGTGCAACTGTGTGAATGTACCAAAAAAATGTTTTGAAGCCTGGTTATATATATATATACACACACACACACACACACACATATATATATATATATATATATATATACATATATGTATGTATATAGATAATCACTGGGAGCAACCTAAGTACTTACATAGTTAGGAGGTTAAGTGGGCATGAGCCCTAAGGGTCTACTGCCTGATCTAATACTAATATCTGGGTGGTTCCACCACTTACTAGCTCTGTGACCTTCAACAAGCTCCTAACCCATCTGCCTCAGTTTCCTAATCTGTAAAGTGGTGCTAAAAGGAGTATCTATTTCACAGGGTTGTTAAGATTAAGTGAGTTAATACATATAGAGTACATAATGTTGTTATGTACATTAAAGTATATATACAGGTATTCTTTATATAGACATAGATGTATACAGACAAATTATAATATTATTAAATTATTTTTAAGACAGTTTAAGTTCATTGCTGATATGGAAAAATCTTCAAGATATACTGTTATACTCAAAAAATAAGATAAAGAACAGAGTGGGTCCTATGCTCCTATATATGTCCAAAAAGGTATGTGTTTACATAAAACGCCAAAAGGATCTATCCTCAAATAGATCCCTCAGACGGTTCCTATACTCAAACCCATCTTAGTACTCAAGTTACTAGCCCTTCCTTGATCTTTCATTGTTATACACAATTAAAGGGCTGACTATTTACAAATATCCTCTAAATGAGCTATTAAAGTTTATGAAAAGTCAAAACCATTTTAAATTATACTAATACTCTACAATTCTGTTATCACTCAGTTCTTTTCAACGGGGAAATGAAAACGAATAGGATAGCCAGGCCATAGCACCTGTATTCATTTTCTGTTGCTGAGTAACAAATGACCACAAACTTAAAATAACACATTTTTATTATCTCGCAGTTCCCATAGGTCAGGATTCGGGGCACAGCTTAACTAGGTGCTCTGATCAGGACCTCGTAAGTCCTCAGTGAAGGTGTCCACTAACCATATTCTCTTCTGGAGCATGGGTTTCTTCTCCAAGCTCATTTAGGTTGTTGGGAAAACATCTGTCCTGTGGTTGTATGATTAAATTCTTGCCAGCAGTTGGTTATAGACTGCTCTCAGCTCCTAGAGGACAACCTCGTTCCTTGCCACAAGTCACCTCCATTGACCATCCCACAATAGTCAGCTTATTTCTTTTAGGCCAGCCAGAAAAATCTCTCACTCTGACATTCTGAGGAATTTTATATAACATCACATAACCACAGGAGTGATATCCCAGCACCTTTGCCATATAATGTAATCTAACTGAGGGAGAGGCGTCCCTTTGCCATATTCTATTGGCTTGAAGTAACCACAGGTCCATCCTGCATTCAAGGGGAAAGGTTCTACTTGGGTGTGATGCCCCAGGGTCATCTTAGTGTATGTCTGCCACAGCATCTTACCTGAGAAATCAGTCAGGAAAGTTTGAGAATTATTATTGCCCATTAAAGAGGGTGTTGGGATAAATAAAATAAAAAAAGGTAAGATAACCTGATGTAACCTTACAGATGAGGACAACGCCGACATCTGGCAAAAACTGACTGATAGGCTGCTTGGTAGTTAGGGAACAGCAAGTAAATAGTTTTTGTGAATGAAAAATACTTGGAGTCCATATAACGAGTACCATAAACTGTTTTATTTTTTGTTGCTTTCTAACCTATGGCAGCAGGAACATTTTTAAACACACACACACAGGCCATGCTCCCAGAAATTATTTTCTACTGCAACTCAAGCCTGACATTTGGATATAATCCTTCTGGGAAATTCTTGTTGTTTTTTTAAAATGTTATTCCTTCAAATGCCAACATTCGAGAAGATGGCAGCCACCAGTCCAGAGATAGGGTTGGAGAGATAATAGCCAAGGGCATGGGTGCTTCCAGGCCACAGGGTCTCCTTATCCCTTCCTCATCTCCTTCGCAGCCCGCTCTAGAGGGTCTTCTTCCCCAGTCACTGAATTTATCTGACAGAGATTAGAACTTTCAAGTTCAACTGAGCCTTGGAAGATTTAATTAGTCGCCTTCCGGGAATAAGTATCTGTTTTTGCTTAGAAGTTGGTAAAAAAATAATAATAATAATTAAATTCACTTTCTGTTGGAAATTATTAAATGCTTGTTAATAATATGTATTTAAATATCTACATAGCTTACACTTAAGAACTATAGATGCTAAAAAAGTCTGCGCATTTCAATAGAGATATGAAGGAAATACACATTGATTTCAGTGAATGAAAACACTTCCATAACTGGCTCTTATTTTGGTTTCTACAGGATTGAGCAAAGTCTGAGAGGAAAGGGATCTTGAAGGCCTCAGAACCTCTGAGGTCAGAATATCCATCTCTATGAATGTGGATCACTATTCAGTTACTTAGATCTGTCATTTGAACAAAACAATGACTGCACTACTTACAAATGAAGTTGACATTTGAGTGAAACTCCAAGATAAAGCTAAGATATTAGCCAGTACCCAATTCTCTTAAAATAATCCTTAAATCAAATCCAAGTGCTAGGGTTGCCTGTTCCTGGGTGGTAGGTAAATAAATGGAAGCACAGTGCCTGAAAATTGCCATTTACAGTGATTTCCTCCACAGATTCCTCCTCTGTTTTCTTTTTTTTAACCTGAGTTAAAAGTCAGTTCTTCCCCATTAGCCCTTTGACCTTAATCTCACTGAGTCTCAGGTTACATACCTGTAAAATAGGGGTAATTGTACAGCCTAGAAAGTTCTCCAAACTTAAAGAGATATTGCATGCAACTGTTCTCAACATCATGTCTTGTGTACAGTAAATGTCCATTAAGTGATAACTATTGCTAATAATACTATATAGAAAAAATAATTCAGTCAGAATCTTGTATGGGCAAGTCTCTACTATCCCATTAACAAGATATCAAGATAGATGGATAGATAAATAATCTTTGTGCGTTTGGGTGGGGGATGGATCTTGAATTTTGAAATACAAAATGACAGAATGCTGATAGGTCTGAACGTTTCTCTATGTGCTAAAATTATGTTACTCTTCTTTAATTCAGCCTCCTCTCATATTAAATGTTACCAAATAAGAGCAGTTTGATTTGCTATTTTCTCAATCCCATTTTGCACAGCTTGAGTTCCTCTAAAGGTCTGTGTATCTTGAAGTCTTTTTTTTTCTCGGTGCTCATGCTTGGTCTCAGTCTCTCCCCCAGTCTCCCTCTCTCTTTGTCTCTTTCTCTCTCCCTCTCCCAGCAGCCCCTCTCTCTCTGTCTGGAGCTGAATGGCATCGACTCCACACCCCCGTCTCCCCCAGCCCCTGTGGATTTGATCATCTCATTATTGAAATACAGTGTCCTTTGTTCACATCTATGGCAGATATTAACATTTTTATTGGAAACCAAAGTAATTCACTTACTCTATGAATTCTCCTCTGCTGTTAACTGACAGAAGAGACCCTCTTGCCAAGTGCAGTCATTTTAGAGGCTTTATTACTTTCAAGAAGAAAAGGGTCCAGGTTAAAATGAGGTTAACAGATTTGCTGAAGGGCAGGATTCTATATACAAGAAAGTCTTTCCCTTGCTAACATAACCCAGCGTTGAACTCTGTGATCTCACTCCACAGAAACGTCTGACAAGGCATTCAACACACTCTCAGCAGCAAAACTCCAGATCTGAACTCCTGGTGCCTGAGAGCAACCATTCCTGGGACCAAATCACAAAGTCTCCCATTGTATGCGCAGTGTCCAGGGCAATAACCAGTATTGTGCTTTTTTCAGCTGGATATTTTTTGAGCCTAGGAGTAATCGGGGAAACCACATTCTGGGTTCCTTTTCAAAATTAAAGGGCCCAATTGCAGCATATCTACTAGGATTCTGGGAGCAAACAAATCGCTGCTTGGCCTTCTAAGAGCCTCCACAGACTCCCCTTGGAGGCTTCCCGGCCCTATTGGTCTGAATTAAATTGAGGCAAAGACACCCTCAATATTATCACTAATTTAAGGGATGTACATTTGATGAAATGACCCCAGACATGTGGGAGATGCCTGGATATTAGGCTTGTTTCAGGGACCTACATCTCACACCAGCTAAGGTAATTTGAAACACCTCAAGAAACTTTTCTTCTTGCCAATACCCTCCCTAATCTAGCAAGAAGAGTGACCTGAAATTCAGAAGACCCAGGTTTTAATGTTGCCAGATCACTGCCTGGCTTTGAACTCTTCTGAAACTCAAGGGCTTCAATGGGGATATAATGGGTATTAGGATGCCCAACCAATCTAGTTGAGTTTCAGCATATGAGCAAAATGGGGACAGCCCCTTACAGCCATATCATTTTCCAGTCCTCTCTCCAAAGTCCTGTACAGGATCCATAAATCTCTTGAAGGCCAGATCAGCTCAAAGACTCCTCAGCATGATTCCATCAGGCATATCTGTGTACCCCAGGGGGCGCAAGCAAGGACTTCTGAGCCTCACCATATGGAAAAGGGGACCTGAGCCTGCCCAAGTTCTCAACAGATGCCTGAAAGCCATCTGGTGCTGGTGGTCCAGGAGAGAGAGAGAGAGAGAGAGAGAGAGAGAGAGAGAGAAGGTAGGTCATGATCAGAATAGTCTCTTCTTTCTCTTGTCTTTCCTCTATTCCTGCAGACAAATATAAACCACCATCCTGGTCTTTGAAATTACAAAGTTAAGACATCCCAGGTAATTTCTTTTAAATCTGGGCTCTTGAACTTAGATAGGTGAATGTACATATGGCTTTTCTATAAGATGATGAGGTTATTCTAAAAATAAACATGAGCTAGAAGACGTGAGGGATCCAGGAAAAAGATTAGACTTTTTCCTAAAGGAAATCTACCAGACATGCAGACAATGGAGGCATCAGTGTCAGAGTTCAAGCTTTAGAGAGGCTTTAGTTCTGGAATGAGACCTAATCCTATTGGAAGTGTAGGCTGTGAGGCAAGGCTGCTTCTCTGGCAGCCTAGAGTAACTGTGGCTATTTTATGTGTTTGCTGATTAACAAACATGTCAGAAGAACCTACATCTCTTGTTCTAGTTCCTTTCATCCACAGAAGTGTACATACCAACCCTGATGGGGCAGTCTAACAGGGATGGTCCCCAGAGCCCTCATACTCACAAAGTGGATTCTACTCTTTATCTCTCCCACCACATACCTTTTCCTCTTAACCCCTTCAAACCTTATTGCATTCTTTAGAGTTTATAGATCTCCAGCATATCTCCCCAGTGAAACTGTATAACTGCCCCAATGAAAAAATAAGTAAATAAAAATAGAAGAAATCATAAACTTTTCCTCAATCTCACGTTCCCAAATACAATCAGTCATCAGATCCTGATGATTTGAACGCTAAAACATATCTTGATTTCACATCCACTTCTCTTCAGCTATGCTTGTATCTATTTTAGTTAATGCTACAATTATTCCTGACTTTGTTTTTTTGAATCTAGACTGCTGTGGTGTGTAAACTGCACTGTTAAATTTTGTATCACTGAGACAGAAAAAAAAAAAAAAAAAGATACCAGTTAATCTAACACATGCTGCTAATGGTAAGGTGAACCCAGGCTTCAGAGATAATAATATAAGGAAAATGTATGTTTTAAAATTAATATAACACATTACTTTCCAACCTCTTAACAGCTCACTCTGTATCTATTCCTGCCCTCTGCCATTTGATTCACGTTCCATCTAGAATGTTTTTTCAACAATAGTATCATGGCAATGTCTTCCTTGTTTACAGCACTTCAAACTGTTTCCCACACATTCACGATGAAATCCAACAGCATTGGTGTAACATACAAGGCGCTGCTGGTTGCTCCAGCTCTTGCGATTCTTCTCTTCCTCTGAGTTCTAGTCATGCAGCACTCCCTCCAAATTCTGAAAACAAAGAAACACAGTTCTGTCCAGACTTCAGGTCTTTGTACTTACTCTTCCCTCTACTGCAATGATCTTCTCACTCTTTAAACCTCCACTCAAACTTCAGGTCTCAGCTAGCTCAAATGTCATTTCCTCCAAAGCCTCTCCTGACTTCCACAACAGGTCTAGGTGTCTCCCATGTGTCCCCAGAACACCCTGTGCTTAACACACATTGCATCCCATGAAATGGCCTCTGTATCTGGTTGTCTCTCCCTCCAGACCACAGAGTCCTTGAGATCAGAGACCGGGTCTTGGACACTAGCACATCCCCCAAATTTCTCACACGGTCCTTGACTTCTAACTGTTTGTTTAAAATTGACAGCGCATGAGGAACCAATGAGATGTTGCCAGCCAAACAACGACACCAGCCATAGGATTTTTCTTAAAAGAATTCACAGTGGGTTAGCTCTCTACCACCTGAACCAAACACCAAATCTCCATCACAAGGTTCTTGTCAATGGATTCAATATGTTGTGAATTACAGTCCTATCCCAGCTAGAGTTAGAGGCTGTGGTGTCTGTAGGGAGACCAGCTTCAAGTTGCAGGGATAAAATTAATACGATTAGGAAGCCAGTTTAAAAACAAAACAGTCACAAAGAAAAGCCATGCAGGGTAAGTTTAGAAATACCTAGCTGTGTGTGGCAGGTAAAGCTCATTGTTGGCACTCAGAAGAGAGAGACACCAGGGCAAATGGGAAATCACAGGATTCTTTGAGGGAATTAAACTTGAATAATCCCTAGAAGCTCTTCATGTGTATTATTTCATCCAAATCTCACAGCTACCCATTGTGGTATTGTCATTACCACTATCATAGAGAAGAAAAAAATAAAGATAAAGGCAGATAGACAAAGACAATAGACAAGATTTTAAAGAAAATATGAACACAATGAGATAGAAATAGAAAAAGACCCAAATGGAAATTATAGAGCTGAAAAATATAGTGTCATAAACGATAAACTCTCTAGATAGAATTAAAAGAGATGAACACTGCAGGAAAGAAAAATCGGTGAACCTGATGACATAGCAATATACATTATACATTATCCAATGTGAAGCTTAGGGAGCAAAGTGTCTGGGAAAAAAATGAACACAGGCATCAGTGATAATACAAAGCAGTCTAAAATATAAGTCAATGAGTTCCAGAAGGAGAGGAGAGAGAGGGGAGCATAAAAATATTTGACTAAACAAAGTTTAAAGTTTTCTTTTTAAAGATCTTATTTATTTATCTGAGAGAGAGAGAGAGAAAGAGAGAGAGAGAGAGTGAATGAGTAGAGGGAGGGACAGAGGGAGAATGAGAATGAGAAAGAGAGGCAGACTCTGTTGAGCATGAAGCCTGACATGGGGCTTGATCCGGACCCCAAGATCATGACTTACGCTGAAGTCAGATGCTTAACTGATTAAGCCACCCAAGTTTTAAGGCTTTCTAAATGTGATGAAAATTATAAATTTACAGACTCAGTATACTCAATGAACTAAAAGAAGTATAATACAAACAGAACCACAGTAGTATACCAATATCAACTTGATGAAAATCAGTGATGAAGATAATATCCTTAAAGTACTCATAAGGCAAAAAACCCCATATGCATGTAAGAAAAACAAGTAATTATTATAGATTTCCCATCAGAAATAATGCACGTGATTAGACACTAGAAAAACATCTTCAGAGTTTCAAAAGTAAACATTGTTCAACCTGGAGTTCTATATCCAGCAAAAAGATCCTTGGAAAATAAAGGTGAAATAAAGACATTTTCAGACAGACAAATGTTGAAAGGAATTTATCACCAACAGACCTATTTGAAAAAAAAAGGCAAAAGATTTCTCAGGCAGTGCATGCCAAGAAGTGATTATAATTATTGGTCATGGAATTTAAGTCGGGTAAGGGAAGGAGCAATGTCAAAGGGACAGTGTAAAGAGGGTAATTAGTAGATTGGTTATCTAGATGGTGCCATGAGAGTGTTGAAACTGAAGTTCTAGAGGAAATGCGGTAAAAATAAAATAGGACTATCAAAAAAAAGAATGTGGGAAATTAGAAATATTGAAGGATTTGTAGTTATTGGTAATTATGAGGTTCAAGGTAAGGACCAGAGGATTTGAATTTCTGTTGAACATGGCTGTTTGGAGAAATGATATATAACAGAGATCTAACCACAAAGATGCAATTTTAGCCACCAGGACAGAAAAAGTCTCTGAATCTTTTTTCCCTGCTGGTACTTGTTTCTGGCCATGATCTCATAGCTGCTATCTATTCACTGTCTCAGGTTCAAGAGCAGTGGCGGGCCACATTGAGTTCTAACTTTACAGTAAATACTTTAGAGTGAGTGATGTGTTTGACAAAGTAATATAAGAACAGAATCATATATCATTTAACTGAAGAACTGTTAAAATAAAAAAAAATTCAGAGTGGGCAGGAAAAGAGATGGAAGCAGCCTTTAAAAGCTCTTTGGGGGAAATTGCAGCATCATTCAGACCCACAGGCTGTCATCCCAGCAAAACCTTGGCCAACCATTCAAACATCCTGTCACTAAGGACATGCTTATCATTTTGACTAAATGGTGCAGAGTCACTCCTCTTCAGCTGCAGGTCACTGTGACTTTTTGTTGAGAAATTGATGGATTGCAAACACTGGCTGAAACAGGCAAATGCCAGGCTCATATATAACTCTGTGGACTATTGTGGAAATTCTCCGTTTTCAGAGTAATAGCCCTAGACTTCCTCAGGGTTCTTGTATATTTTTTTTTCCCTAAGGTGAATAACCACATTGTTCAGGAAGAACAGGGAAATCAGTGGTGGCATGAGGAGAGAGAAGAATGGGATGACTTGAAAATCTAAGAATGGATTTCAAATTAATTGTGTTCATCCATTATTCAAAGACTATGATTCTAATCCTTCTGAAAAAGATTTTTATTTAACCACCAAGACAGAGTAAACTGAAAACACGACAGATGGACCTCTTTTCTATAGCTCACGATTAGTTCCTCCTAAAAGTGATCAGCCTAAATTCTATCCTCGGTTATAGAGTTTGCTCAAGTTTAGTTCCCTCAGGTGCCCTGGTGTCTCTCTCTTCTGAGTGCCAACAATGAGCTTTACCTGCCACACACAGCTAGGTATTTCTAAACTTACCCTGCATGGCTTTTCTTTGTGACTGTTTTGTTTTTAAACTGGCTTCCTAATCGTATTAATTTTATCCCTGCAACTTGAAGCTGGTCTCCCTACAGACACCACAGCCTCTAACTCTAGCTGGGATAGGACTGTAATTCACAACATATTGAATCCATTGACAAGAACCTTGTGATGGAGATTTGGTGTTTGGTTCAGGTGGTAGAGAGCTAACCCACTGTGAATTCTTTTAAGAAAAATCCTATGGCTGGTGTCGTTGTTTGGCTGGCAACATCTCATTGGTTCCTCATGCGCTGTCAATTTTAAACAAACAGTTAGAAGTCAAGGACCGTGTGAGAAATTTGGGGGATGTGCTAGTGTCCAAGACCCGGTCTCTGATCTCAAGGACTCTGTGGTCTGGAGGGAGAGACAACCAGATACAGAGGCCATTTCATGGGATGCAATGTGTGTTAAGCACAGGGTGTTCTGGGGACACATGGGAGACACCTAGACCTGTTGTGGAAGTCAGGAGAGGCTTTGGAGGAAATGACATTTGAGCTAGCTGAGACCTGAAGTTTGAGTGGAGGTTTAAAGAGTGAGAAGATCATTGCAGTAGAGGGAAGAGTAAGTACAAAGACCTGAAGTCTGGACAGAACTGTGTTTCTTTGTTTTCAGAATTTGGAGGGAGTGCTGCATGACTAGAACTCAGAGGAAGAGAAGAATCGCAAGAGCTGGAGCAACCAGCAGCGCCTTGTATGTTACACCAATGCTGTTGGATTTCATCGTGAATGTGTGGGAAACAGTTTGAAGTGCTGTAAACAAGGAAGACAAGAATGTAGCCAAAAAACCAGGCACCTTTGTCTCATTTCTCTGGTGCCTAGAACAGTGTCTAGAACAAAGTTTGCTCATAATGAAAGTGTTGAATGAATAAAGAATGAATGTATTCATATGTCAATAACAAACATGGAAACTTCCAGTATCATTGCCAAGACAAAGGCGATTTTAAGCATATGGCGTATTTGCTGTATTGTACAATTTTTATCCCATTCTCCTTCAATCTTCCCAGAAGTTTCAGCTCATTTACCACCATTTGGCTCACATTGATCTGTTCATAGCATTCTCTTATCCACATTTTTGAAAACACGTATTCCTTCTGTCTTGGAACAAAACCAAAAATTAAATGACCAATTGGTAATATTAGAGATGGTTTCATCATTACCCATAGACATAGATGTATTTTGTCTTAATTGCCAATATAATTGTCTTCACAGACTCCTGTGGAGCCCTCTGCAGACTGCCCAAAGTATAACTTACTTAGAAGTTCTTAGCAGAGTGCCTTAATCTGGGGTCTTAAGGAAATAATACATTCTTAAGAACACCAGTACCGTATTTTGGGTGTGTATTACTTCTTATCACTTGTCACCCTAAAATGTATGCTTTGAGTAGAGTGAGTTCCCTGACCAGGGGTTGGTCTTTCTTCTCCTTGTGTTATTAATCCCCATCATAATTCAGGGTGTATTGTAGATGCCCCATGCATGTTTGTTAAGTGAATATTAAACTATCAAAATTCATGTGCTGAAGGCCCTCTGAGGGAGGAATCTCATTCAGGAGGCAGGACACACCCCTAAAAAAATATGAAGTAGCAAATCCTGGAGATACAGAGTCTATCCCCAGAGCACTTAAACTGTCCCAGTTGGCTGTACTGTGCAGGGCCCCAGGATACAATGACACTTTTAGGAAGAAAGGTGAAATATCAGAAATGGGTTTTCCACTTATGTATAACCTTGAATATGCTAAAGAAAAGAACGTAAAGAAAAGAACGTATTTGCAATGTAGAATTACAAACGTATTTGCAATGTAGAATTAAGGGAAAAAGAGAATCATCTAAAAACGTGTTTTGCTTTTTCCTATTTCTTACCTAAGGCAGTTTCCTAAAATTTGTTAGCCACACAACAGAAGAGGTACGCGAAGCAAATGCTAAGGGCATTCAGTACTATTTAGCCGAAGTCTAAAAAGCATTATTATATTTACAGTGTTTTTCAAAAAAAGGTGGCTTTTAAACTCCATCTTTCTTTTTTGTTGTTTTATCATAAAACCTTTTGACAGCATCATCTCAAGAAAGAACTAGGGACAAAGATTCAGAAGACTTGAATTCTAGGCACAGTTCTACCTTTAAATAGCTATGTGCTTTGGGTTATGTCTCTTTACTAGGAGTTTTGGTTTCTTAGCTTTAAAATGAAGGCATGTTCTGAGATAATTACTGAGTTTCTTCCATCAACTAAATTCCATGACAGCCGTTCTCGAGGTCCACAATTTACAACTGTAAAGCAAGTCACAAATAGAATTCTTTTAAGAGTCAAACTCCAGGTGAAAGACCTCTCAATTCATTATGTCTTTAAGGATTCTGTTCCTTCTCCATGTAATCAAAAGTGAGAGCAGCCCGAGGGATATACAAGAACAATGCATCATCATTGCTATGATTAAACAGAGAAAGCCCCAGAGCTGACTGGCTGCTGTATAAATCACAAATTAAAACTTTGTTGTGGGGCGCCTGGGTGGCTCAGTGGGTTGGCTGCCTCAGCCGCTGCCTTCGGCTCAGGTCATGATCTCAGGGTCCTGGGATTGAGTCCCGCGTCGGGCTCTCTGCTCAGCGGGGAGCCTGCTTCCCTCTCTCTCTCTCTCTGCCTGCCTCTCTGCCTACTTGTGATCTCTCTCTGTCAAATAAATAAATAAAATCTTAAAAAAAAAAAAAAAAACTTTGTTGTGGATGACATTCATAGTCCAAAAATAGTCTTCTCCCATAGGATGTTCCTGGTGATTAGCTGATCAGCTCACACAGAAAAAGAGACATGTCTATTCTAGGTCACATTGGTTGTATCTGTCAGTTACTGGCTGCAAGCAAGAGAAGGAAACTCAGCTATATCTAAGCAAAGAGGTCAGGAGGATATTAGCGGCTCCTTAGGCCAGGCTTGGAGAGTAGGCAGAAACCCAAAGAGGCCTTGAGGTTGTGTAGCTTGAACCACAAAGGACTCACGCCCTACCACAGAAAAAAATTTGGTTCTCTGGCCCCACCTGTGACCCCTCTGACTCCAGACTTTTCTTCCTACCTTGACTCACTCGCAGAAACACCTTAGGATCAAGGGCCTCTTTACTCCTGGCTGAAGCAGGGATTTGGTGCCTGAGATTAGAGGGCAGAGGGGGAATCTGAAGTCGGGCAACACCCACCCTTCCCAGACCAGGAGCAGTAGAAAAGTCTGTGAAAGGGACACATGGGCCTAATAACTGTGTGTTGGGGGCAGGGGGAAAAGAGGTTAAGTGCTCAATAGTAAAAAAAGAAAAAGCAAACAACAACAAAAAAAGCAGATCTCTATATTTTGTTCAAAATATTAATAAAAGAATGCAAATTATATATGCATATTTGTTGTTTAGTGGATTAAGTGGAAAGTAATAGTCACAGATTAAAAGCCATTGTAAATATTTTAACATGACTTGCAAATTTTTTACCTTTTAATTCCATAGGTAAACATGAATAAATTCTTTCAGTAAAAATTCAAATATTACTTAAATATGTAGAGTAACAATTTTAAACATTTTATACCCCTCAATCTAGCATTTAAACTTTTACATCCCCCACCCCCACCCCCACCAATCTAGCTTTTTCCTAAAGGTAACTATCACCTTCCATCTGTTGTTAAATTTTCTGGAACTTCTTCTATTCATTTACAGATCTATATAAAGGAAAAGATAACATATGCATATATACATTTATACACATGCACAAATGTGAAATAGTATATTGCATATGTAGGTAGACAATGTGTTTTTTTCTACTTAAAATATGTAGTGAAGACCTTTTCAGATAAATCCCCATAGATCTACCTTACTCTTAACTGTCATTTAGCATTACATTGTCTGTTATTCAGCATATTCAACTACTCCAGTACTGGTTGATATTTAAATTCATTCCAAACTGTTAATTCAACTGTGAGCAAAGCACTAAACCTTTGTTTTAAAGCACTTAGCAGGGTGTGTGTGTGTCTGTGTGTGTGTACTTTCCTTCTCTTTAAAATGAAGCATTATATGGGGCACAGGTTGAAACAGTACTGTATTTATCCAAGTAAAGTCAACATTTGTCTCCTGCAGGAAGGAGGGAAAAAAGATTCATATTGAAATCGGCTCATAGCTTGAACCAGGTGGATGATTTTAGCTGTAAGTAACAGAGATCCAACAACAACAAAAAAGTGGATAAAGCAATTAGGGTCCTTGTTGCCTCACAGCAAGAAACTCAGAGGTAGACGATTTTAGGAACTGAGCGATATCAACAGGGTTCCGTCTTTCTCACCTACTTCTTGGCACGTTGCCTCTTTTCTCTGCCATGGGAGCAACATGTCTGCAGCAGTTCTATGGTTTTCATCCTCGTGCAACAACATTTAAATCAATTTAAAAAGCACAAGCCACTGTTTTATATTCTTTTTTTAAGATTAAAGAAACGTTTCCCAAAAGCCCCCAAATAAACTGCCATTTTTGTATTTAATTAGCCAAGACTGTGTCTTATGTTCACACTTGCACCCAACACTGGCAAAGGGAACAGAATGACTACAACTGGCTTAGAGTAGAAAACATGGGCCACCCTACCCCTTTGCAGCTGAAAAAGAGCTTGTGAAACATGGCCACCCCATACCTGAAAGAACGCTGGGTTTCATTAGCAAGGAAAGAGTTGAGGTAGAGAAGATGACTGTGCTGTAAGCGAACAACGATGCCCCCGCCACTCCAACAGACCACAAGCTTCCCTGGAAAAATTCACGATGCACACCAGTGAGGGTCTTTGGAAAGCCTAGGTCATTAGTAGGCGGAGTAAGTAATGTCTCCTGTCCTGAACATCAGGGTTGCGGAGTTAATAGAACAGTGAGGAAGTGGGAACTCAAAGACCCACTTCAAACAACAACTCCAGACCGGGGAGCAGAAGTTCCAGCCCTGCCCGTCCACCCTTCCTCATTCCCTCATGTCTCCCACTGCAAAACAACTGTGAGATAGAATCCTGGAGGGTGAAAACAGATGTTTTCTCCGAAGTAGCGGCTTAGCAATTCAGCCTAAGGGAAACGTATGTCTGTATATATGCAATGTGTACACATAGTCTATATTCACGTATGTGTGTGATGTTTTTTACAGCTGTGTTGTTCAAGGTTTTTTTTTTTTTAATTTATCTATTTAGAAGAGGGGGAGAGAGCATGTGCATGTGTGAGTAGGGGGAGCGGCAAGGGAGAGGGAGAGAGAGAACCTCCAACAGACAGTGCCAGGCAGGGAGCCGAGTCAGAGCTCCATCTCAGGACTCTGAGATCATGATCTGAGCCAAAATCAAGGGTCCAATGCTTAACCAACTGTGCCACCCAGGTGCCCTTGTGAGCGTGCTTTTATATTGAAAGTTAAATGAGTGGTAGGATTAAGGGGGACACTTGAATGAACATTGGGTGTTGCACGTAAGTGATGAGTCACTAAATCCTACACCTGACAGTAGTAGTATGTTAACTGTATGTTAGCTAACTAGAATAAAAATAAAAACTTTGAAGAAAAAAAAATAAAAATAATAAAACATTCAGAAAATAGAGGCAAACAAGAAGGAAAAATTTTAAATTATCCAAAATCTTTCAGCCAGAAAGAACTACTCTTGATATAGGATTATACCATTTTATAGTTAAAAACTCTTTCTCACTTCAATGTTTGTTTATCCCATCAAGGAAAATTAATTCAAAACACAGATTTTTCTATTGCCACAGACTCACTTTTCAGTATCATTCCTAAAATTCACCAATAAAAACTTTAAAGTGTCTGCTTTTGCAAAACTTGTGCGTAAATTTCATCACAATGCAATGGAAGCAACCAAGCAAAATAAAACAAAACACAAATGATTCCTCCGTAAATAGCAGTTCTGGCAACACTACTCCAGCACTGTGCTAGAATGTTATTATGAAATGGATGGTAATATAAGTTCTGACTCACCAAATTTTATCACCCAATCTATAAGGATCTGAGCCTTTCCCAAAGCAGCTGTACCTCTAACCCAGATGTTCTATTGGCGTTCTTTCTTCCTAGGCCTCTCCAGTTTTGACTGGCACCTTCTCTCTACACGATTTTTGTGCCAGCCCACTACCAATCCAGCAGCAATGCGACATTAAACAGGAACGATACCCAGCAGCACTGTTGGAAAATGGAAATGAAAGTCTTCATTAATTTAGAAAATCCAGGACTGCATAGGAACATTTTCTGCAATAATTTCTCTCCCTGATTAAGTCAATAACTAAACCAGTACTCACAGCCATATTATCCAGACCATTTGCTTTGATCGTTTCCTCTGGTTAAGAGCAAGAATTTGTTCTTTCACTCTCAGGCTCTCGAAAGTAAAGGGACAAGTTTAGATCAAAACGAGTAATGCTCAGTCCTCACGGAAATCCAGAAGACAATTCCCCATGCTTCAGCTGAGTGGCCCTGAGCCGGCACACACATGCTAGTAGAGTTTTGGAAAAACAACGGACAATGCTGCAGAAAAAGGCTTTGGCCAAGTTACAACATAGATGTAGTGCCACTGTATACACTGTGCTGACTGCTGGCATCTGTTCATGGACCTTGTCCTTGCCATAGCTATACTGTGAGAGTATTTATAATAAAGGCATATAAACATGGTGCCCTGAAGTCAAAATATTTTACCTCCTAATAAACACAACCTCATGGATAATTTTGACAATTAAAAAGAGAGAGAGATTTGGGGGTAGAGTTAGGAAAACTCACTTTACCGAAGTATCAAATAGCGAAGAGCGAAGTACTTTTTTAAACTCTCTATACCGGGGCGCCTGGGTGGCTCAGTTGGTTAAGAGTCTGCCTTCGGCTCAGGTCATGATCTCAGTGTCCTGGGATCAAGTCCTGAATTGGGTGCCCTGCTTTGCAGGGAGTCTGCTTCTCCCTCTTTCTCTGCCTCTCTCCCTCACTCTTGTTCTCACTCATGCTCTGGCTCATTCTCTCTCTCTCTCAAATAAATAAAATCTTTCAAAACAAAAATTTTAAAAATTCTCTATACCACAATCTACTGCTACAGTATTAAGACTAATAAATGGCAATAAAGTCTAGTGTTGCTGATCATAAAAGCAGCTTCTAAAATAATTTGAATAGGGGCGCCTGGGTGGCTCAGTGGGTTAAAGCCGGTGCCTTCGGCTCAGGTCATGATCCCAGGGTCCTGGGATCGAGCCCCTCATCGGGCTCTCTGCTCTGCAGATAGCCTGCTTCCTCCCCTCTCTCTCTGCCTCTCTGCCTACTTGTGATCTCTGTCTATCAAATAAATAAATAAAATCCTTAAAAAAATAATTTGAATAATAATTACACATAAGTGTTTATGTATATGGAGCTGCCCTTAGTGTCAGATTTGATATCTAATATTATAGGGTTGCCTATAATTCATGCTTCACATTAAGACATATCTTTTTATGTCAGAAACCAAATGCAAGATGGCTTGTTCTTAAATGTCCACATGCCTTTTGGCACCTAAATTTAAATTGTGTGGCTCAATAATCTGATTATTTTTTGATAGAAATTTAACATAAACGGCACCTGCGTATATTTAGAATGGCCTGTAGCTAGAGTCCAACTATCATAGACAGCATGCTGGCATTTGCTTGGAGAAGATATAATTTTCAAAAGGCAGGGGTCAGCCGTAGCATGTCACTAGGAACTGCTCAGGAAGTCACTGATTCCTGGAAGATATAACTGGTGTCTTAACACCCTGGAAGTTTTCCCAGACTACTTGGCTAAAGAAGATAAAGCCCAGTTTTGCCCTTGCTCAGATGTATTTCTTTGCTGATCATGGAAAATGGGAGCAAGGGAGGATAGTGCTTTGGATTTGATTTTGCAGGGGGCAGAGCAACTCTCTATTCACTCAGTTGGTCATCCAACAAATATTCACTGGGCATTTACTATGAACCCAGCATTGTATTAGAAGCTAGAGATAATGATGGTGAGCCAAAACATATATTCTCATATATTCCTGAAGGTTTAATGGATAAGGTTAACATTAAGCAAATAATCATACAAATAAATATGAAATTGTCACTATGATAAATGCTGCCCATGAAAAGTGTACAGTATTATCAGGGCACAGAAGGATATTTGGCACAGCTAAGGAAGTAAGGGAAAGCTTCTCTGGAGAAGACACAATTGAGATAAAGTCTGAAAAGTAAGTGAAAATCATTAAGTGAAGAAGGAGGGAGATCATTCCTTACATGAGGAACAAATGTGAGGAGGCCCCAGAGCAGAAGGACCACACGCGCTTGGAGGACTGGCGGGCCAGGGTGGCTGAAGCAGAGAAAAGGAAGACGGACTCTTGTAAGATGTGCCTCAAGAGGTAGGAAGAAGTCGGAAGGTACAAGACCTTGTTTACCAGATTAAGGGCTCATATTGTTAGCCATGTAGACAAAATTAGGGCAAACATAACTTTAGAAAGAGGTAATGGATGCTTCTCAAAGGGATTAAAGTAAACACATTGACTTCCTAGTATTACGTGCAAGGAACAACATTGGAGTCTGAAGAAGACACCAAAGGAATACAACAATCCATACCCAGAACCCAGAAGCAGCCCAACTAAGATTAGGGAATCTGTCCCATGTTGTAGGAGAACATCTTCACATGATATAACGATTTGCTGGAGGAAAAGGTCATGCAAGATGACAAGAGGGAATGGAATCTGGGAAAAACTTCATGGGAAAAGGCTGACAGGCAATAGAATTTCTGCAAGTAGAAATGAAGGGTTATGGAATTGGTATTCTTGACAAAAGTGTCAATGTGAACAAAAACCAAACTCTCAAAAGTGGCTGATGTGGCTCTGTCTTCAGAGGAAACAGTAGAAATTTCAGTTAAGTTGTGATACAGGTCATGTATGGAGATGGTGCAACACGGTGATGTCTTACATTTAAATAATGCTCTACACTTTTATTAAACTCTCTGATTTACAATCTCTATAAATCTCTAAAACAAAATACTATGAGAGAGATAGGGAAGCTTTAGCAATTATTCCCACTTTATTTAAATCTAGAGAGGGTAAATAATTTGTTCAAGAACATACAATTAGCAAATGATTGGCCCAGGATTAAAACACAGATCACAAGTTACTACTCATTCAGGATTCACACATTTCAGTTATTTAGAATCTATCTTTATTTTTTTGCCACATCTGCATATCACTTTACTGTTATATACTTAACTGTTTCTCTTTCAGTTAACTTCACTTTTTCCTCAAAAAAAATTTTTTTTAAAGAAAACCTTATGTCACTTCCCAAAATTGAAAACCAGTATCATTTGGCACAAATATATGTTACAAACAGTAACCATAAACATAAACATTTTAAAGAACAGAACAATTCTAGATACTATAGTCTTTAAAAAAGCCTGAGAGGGGCACCTGGGTGGCTCCATCAGTTAAGGGTCTGCCTTTGGTTTAGACCATGATCTCAGCGTCCTGGGATCAAACCCCATGTCAGGCTCCCTGCTCAGCAGGAGTCTGGTTCTCCCTCTGCCCCTCTACACTGCTTGTGCTCTCTCTCAAATAAATAGATAAAATCTTTAAAAATAAAATAAAAGAGTCTGAAACATGAACATTTCTTTGTTAAGAAGAGAGATTAGCAAGTATTACAAAGGTGTTAAGAAAACATGCTGGTGAGGATATGGAGAAATGGAAACATTTCAAATGCTCCTGGTGGGTGGGAGTATATATTGGGACAACCACTTTGGGTAGCAATTAGGCAATGTTTATATAGTATATAAATATATATATGTGTATATGTGTGTGTGTGTGTATATGTGTATCTATATATGTGTGTGTATATATATATATAGTAAACATATATACTGCAAACAGTATATATTTATATTTACTTATTTATATGCATTATTTTGAGTACAGAAATTCTACTTCTAGATATAGGCCCTAGAGCAGAGATCAATAAACTCTTCTCTGTAAGGGTCCAGACGGTAAATATTTTAAACGTTGCAGGCCATACATTCTCTGGAGAAACAACTCATCTCTGCTGTGGTAATGCAAAAAACGGTAATTGATAATATATAAACAAATGAGCATGGCTGAACTCCAACAAAACCTTATTTATAGGCACCAAAATTTTATTTTCTTGTAGTTTTAACAACTGAATCATTTTTAAAGCTTTTTTAAAATTATGAAATGTCAAACACATGAAGAAAAATGTAAAAATATTAATATGAATACACAAACCCACATCCAGATTTTTCATACTTACTGGGTTGGCTTTGCCAAAGGAGTAAATCTCTAGAAGAAGGTGGTGAATCAGTGGTACAAAAAAAAAATAAATAAATAAAACACTGAGAGTCTTTTGTGTGGAAGTTATCAATATTCAGTGGTTTTAGAAATGTCATTGACTTTCGGTACACACATGAAATATGTAAATAACATAATAAAATAGCTGGGAGGTTTAAAGAAAATAGGCAACAGAGTTCCTTGAAAAGTTAGTGCTATACAATAAATGAGTATAAGTATTACTAAAAGGCAGTGACATTTTGAAATGTTCAAATACCCAGTGCTAGTTGTTGAATATTTATGGAAATTACTGCCTTGTCTTTTGTCAAAACAAAACAGAATTTCCTTTTTCTCCTTTTATCTCCTCTATCACAATAGCAGGACTCCAGTTTTTGATGAAATTTCATTCATATTTTAATCATTTGGAAGTATCAACAGCTGAAACTTTTTAAAATATTGAAGTGTTTGTTTGTACTTGATACATAATTATGTATGGCAAAGATGACAGTAAAAATATGTCTAACAAATATCAAGGGCTTACAATATGCCAACAGTGTGCTCAGTGTTTTAAAAATATAATCTCATATAATCCTTATTTAACCCTGTTACATATATTTATTACTGTCTCTGTTTTGCCTGTGGGGAAGATGGAAAGAGCTTAACGTGATGGTAATGTAGATGAGCCCCAAATGTGAAGTTAGGATGTAGGGTAGCTTGGAGTTTGAAATGAGTCCTTGTTACTCCAGCAGGAGTCCTTGTCTTTAGTCACTCTGCAAATATACTGTATCAAAAAATGAAAAACATCTGTAAGTCAAATTCTGTCATATGAAGCAAGGAAACATCAAATTTTATTTTAACATTTCTCAAAATAAATCGGCCCTTACTAGATTTTCGAAACCCTTTGGGTCATAAACACTCCATTATAATATGTTTTATTGTAATAACATCTAAGTATTCTCCACAATTCAATTTCACAGCTCTAACTGCACACTTGGAATGTTCACATGTTAAATTATACTAAGCAGGAGGACTAAAACAATTTAGTATACTCCTGACTGCCATGCACTTGCTAGAACTTAAGATTTTCTTTAAGAAAACACTGTCTCTGAATGAACATCTCAGGAGACCTAGGATTCCCCCAGTAAGGAGGGCGCTGTTTCCTGTGTTCGTAGAATGCTTCAGCAACTGACCAGTGTCTGGCCATGTGCTCTTGCTTGCCCAGCACAGAGAGTGCTAGCAGTCTCTGTGAGAGGTCTGGCTGTCACTATTATGATACTAACAGGTAAACAGGTGTCAGGCTGACTCAGCACAATTCCACAGGTTTTAGACCAGCAAGTCCTGAGCTTGGCTTGCTGTCCTTGCTTCTCACCTGAGATACCTGTAAACTCTCTGGTCAATGATCTAGTAAGAACAAATGGTCTACTGTGTAGTCAACTATTTTGTGGTTTTACAGCCCTAAAACTGCAGTGGCTTACAACAATATTTACCTTTTTACATAAAGGACGCAGGTCAGCTGCAGAAGTGTTGATGACACAAGGAACCAGGTAGGATTACTTAGGTGGAGCTGGGTCTGCCAGGCCAGCTCTGTGGATCCACTCCTCTCAGAATCCAGACTGAGGAAGCAGCCATAGGGCGTGGTGTTCTCACAGTGAAGGGCAGACGTTCAAAGGTAGATGGAGACATCACACAAGCTCATTTAAAGCCTCTGCCTAGACATGACTTAACTAATATCCCGTGTATTCCACCAACTAAAGAAGTCACAATACCACGATCCAAGTTAAGGGGGAAAGGAAGTATACTTCACCTATAGGGAAGATACTGAGAAAATTGTGGCAATGAGAAAGCATGCAAAAATTCTTTAGTGGGAGGAAGGTAACAATTGGGAACAATAGTTCAATTTACCATAGTAGGAAAAACATCAAAGAAGGAGGAGTGTGGAGATATATATATATATATATATATATATATATATATATATATATATGGTGTCTACATGGCACACTTGGAATGTTCACATATATATGCCATACAGACACAATATAGACACACACATATATTTACATTCACCTATACATTTCCTATACATTTATAAATATTATAGTATTTAATTTTTACTAGTAGAAAAATCAATTTTTCTAAAATTATATCCATCACCTTTATAATATTTTAAGGAAAATCTCGATGTCCCTTCATCTTACATTTCTATATGGAGGGGCTTCCAGCGTCTCTCAACCTCCTCATTCACTCCTTCTAGGACCGGCAATAATAGGAGCATTTAGAAGTGTCTGGGAATTCATGATGCAGGTCGTCTGGGCTCTCTCCGTAGCTGTCCTCCTTAGTAGGAGAATATGCTCTGACATCCTCTTTCATGAGAAAAGAGGTCTGACCTGCCCAGCTGTGCCAGTGACTAGATGGATGGATTTTATCCAGAAGGAATCTAGCAAGCCTATTGTGACCCCATACCTAGTTACATCTTCTGCCCAACTGTTATTAGTAATTCAAGATCCATCCGTCTGACTTCTATGTTCGTTTCTCAGTTTGTTCCATCTTAGGCAGGGAAGGAAAGTGTTCTTTATTGATCCCCCTCCAAATTCTAGTAATAATAAGAGCAATAATAATATAAATATTTATTAAGTATCTACAGCTTAAATATAAAATCTCATTTAATTATCACAATAAGCCTAAAATTGTTAAGTGTATTTTATAGTTGAAGAAACCCAGCCTCAAAAGAGCTGTGTGATCCTCCCAGTGTTGCATAGCTAATAAATAGATAGACTGAGTTGCAATAGCAGCTTTATTGGAAGCCAACACAGATGAGCTCTGTCCCAGCCCAGACTGCTTCTGTGCATGGTAAAGGTGGGGGAGGAGAGCAGGAGAGCCATGAGAAGGCAGAACTTCTGGGATGTCAGGTATTTTTATTTTCTTGGTTTATCTTTCAACAAATTGTACTCTTAATAATTTAGACATGTTTTAATGTAGAGCTTTATCATCTTCTTGTGAATTTCAGTAATTTACTAAGATAGCTTGGATTTTGTTCAAAGACTAACAGTAAGATAGGGTTTAATTCAAAGAAATTTTCATTAGTGAAAATTTTTACAAATATATCTCTATTTTGATATGAAGATATTACTAGTACAGAGAGGGGTAATGGCCTCTCTGCGAATTTCTGTCCAAGACCTGGACCTTACAAAGTTTTCTACCGTGCTTAAGTCCTTCTGTGACTGACTGTTTTCAAATTGTGATAATTGGAGGCGTGACTTCTATCTATATAATTATACAACTTGTGGATTTAGCCAGCATTAGGGTAAAAAAAAAATTCACCAGTGACAGATAGTGGGATTTTTATTCTTTATCTGATATTTTGATATTTACCTGATCCTTTAGAAAGGATATTTATGTAACTTTTTAGGCTTCCTGGTTTTAATTTTGATGACAATATGATATCATATCTCTTTTTCTTTAAACCCTGAGATTAATAAAACATATTTCTAGAGACTTCCCATTCACATAAGTGTTACTATCTCAAAATCTTGATATAGGGAAACACCACAGACCTCAATTCCTTCTGCCCTTTTCTCTGTGTTACTTGTCAACCCATTATTGGAAATGAGCCTCTGACCTTTTTTTCTCCCACACAATTTCTAATAAAGATGCTGCCACACGGCCGTATCCTAGTAACTAGGTTTTATACTGAGAAAGACGATTAAGAAAGAGTCCAAGATAGGGCTGGTGTTGAACATCAGCAAAGGTAATTTGCTAGTCTTGCTCTCTTTTTCAATTTCCTTAATTTAGATGAGTAACTCATCTTAGCTTAATGTTCTTTCTGATAAAATACTATCCTATGGACCCAAATTAGCATATTTGCTTTTGATTACCTTGCAGAACTATTTGTTCTCTTTTCTAAAAAGCTCAATAATTCATATAAGGCTCAGAGGAATAAAATTACTATGTGTGGCTGAAAAATCCCAACTCCCCTGCTGGGGTTAAATGGCAGGCTTCAAAGAATTTTTTAAATAAATAATCAAGAGAGATTCTCCATCTTGCCTCTGAACTACTGCATGAGCAGTTCTTAGTCGTCTGACTTTGCAGAGACGCAGAGCAACAGTAGTTTCACCGGCAGGTAGCGCCCAGCACAGACGCCTGGTCTTCCACTGATGGCAGACCAGAAGTGCTCTCCAGCAGGCCTTGGTGGGACTGGAGTCCCCAGCTTACAGTGCGGGGGCTTGCTTTTATACTCCTGAAGTCCGAGAGTACAAAATGTACTCTTTCCAAGCAGATGTGAGAAGGGAGGCAAGAACATGCAGGCGGGGCACTTGGGTGGCTCAGTGGGTTAAAGCCTCTGCCTTCGGCTCAGGTCATGATCCCAGGGTCCTGGGATGGAGCCCCACATCGGGCTCTCTGCTCAGCAGGGAGCCTGATTCCCTTCCTCTCTCTCTGCCTGCCTCTCTGCCTACTTGTGATCTCTGTCAAATAAATAAATAAAATCTTAAAAAAAAAGAACGTGCAGGCACCGTAGAGAAGAGCCCTCTGCTCTTTGAACTGTCTGCTGGGCACAAGAGGAAAGTGTGGGAGGAGAGCCCTGAATGGGCGGGTCGCTGTGTTATGAGATGGCACTTTTTGCTTCCCAGGTCACAGAGGAAGCCAGGCACCTCAACCCAACCCTTGCTTCCTCCCATCCTGAGCCTGGTATACCTCTCTCACCTGCGATCAGCAAAGCCATATTCAGGCAGAATGCCTATAGCTTTTGGTTGTGAACACAAAAGCAGGTTTCCGGAAACCACTCTTCTCTCCTGTCTGGTGCACTTACCTAAACTGGGGCCCTTCATGAAGGCGACTCACTGGGCTGGCAGGTCTGTGGGCCTGATCCCACGTGCAGCTGGATTCACTAATCATGAGAATCATACTCCTCCAGGAGAGTCTTCACTGTTACGAGCCTAAAGAAATTTCTCAGAAATGTTAAGTCCTGCCTACAGGTATACTTTTCAGTACTTTGGTGGTGCTGGTTCTTGGTCTCAGTGAAATCAGCCTATCCGGAACCCAGGGGACCATGGGCCCTGCGTTGGCCAGTATTTTAGCTACAGTGGGGTTCCTTACCTAAATGGTTCAGACATCTGCTTCTTTTCTTTCTTCCTTTACTGCAAAAGGGCTCCATATGTCTTGTTTTAGCACAGTATGCTTGCAGCCACAGCAGATTAAACAATGCCAATTGAGAACCATATGGCAAAATATGAAAATCCAAATCAAATTTATATCCCTATAATGCAAGATTTCTTGAATTTTAGTTTCTCACAGCCCATCATTATGTGGCATCTGCATTCCACCTGTAGTGTGAGTTGTTTCATATTTTTCACTAAGTTGACCCATATTTGTACTCCTGAAAATTAACTTCAAAGGAAGCTACCATAAAAGTAATATGCAACTCATCATAAATAAAAAGTAAATATAGGGGTACCTGGGTGGCTCAGAGGGTTAAGCCTCTGCCTTTGGCTCAGATGGTGATGTCAGGGTCCCGAAATTGAGCCCTGCATGGGGCTCTCTGCTCAGCAGGGAGTCTGCTTCCCCCAACCCCTCTACCTGCCTCTATGCCTACTTGTGATCTCTCTCTGTCAAATAAATAAATAAAATCTTTTTTTAAAAAGTAAATATAAAATAAATATATGATCATTAGAATTCAAAAATGTTCATGCCCCCTGAAGGTCATCTTGCAGAACGACAGTGGTTGCATACTATATTTTGAAAACTTCTGGTATGCAGGCTTAAAATTTACACATTTTTCTAGCAGACAGTAATTCATTTAATTATTTACAAAAATCAGGTATAACCATCCTTATTTTAGAGATGAGAAACAGGCACATGCTCAAAAAAAAAAAAATAGAGTTTTCATGCTGAAGGAGACACTGACATTGATTTTATTTGAGGCCCGTTTTTTCTAATTTTTCACAGTGGATGTGTGACTTGTCCAGGATCATTTGTGGTCTAAAAGCCTGAAATTCCAAGTTCAGATCTTTTAGAACAGTGCCTCTTTTTTTTTTTTTTTTAATTTATTTATTTGACAGAGAGAGAGAGATCACAAGCAGGCAGAGAGGCAGGCAGAGAGAGGGGGGAAGCAAGCCCCCTGCCGAGCAGAGAGCCCGATGCAGGGTTCGATCCCAGGACCCTGAGACCATGACCTTAGCTGAAGGCAGAGGCTTAACCCACTGAGCCACTCAGGCACCCCAACAGTGCCTCTTTTAATTGCTCTCACACATACCATAAAAATAATCCTTCTTGTGACTGTCCACATTTTGGTTGCACTAAAACTGTGTCAAAATCATATATTTGAATTGATGATGGAACAATGAAAAATTCCTTAAAGCATAAAAATTTTATTTGGTAAGGCAGGTGTTACTTTTCTTTCCATTCGGCAGATTAAAAAAAATCATGCATTTAAATAATGTGTCCCAAGTCAAATATGTTTTTATAAAACTAGAAACAAAAAAAAAAAGTTAAAATTTTTATAAGACTCAAGTGGGGTTTTAAGATAACACTTTATAAATTACATTAGAAGACAGCACCATTTTGAAATTCCTCCTAGTAAAAAATATATTAAATTATATAAACAATTTAATTGGAACAAAATACCTTAATGATTTCTTCATGAAATTAATGAAGAGGTAAACTGTAATCATCTAAAGCAAATAGTGAACCTAAAATTTCAGGTAAGACAGCACTCAGTTTACCAGTCAAAAGGAATAAAAAGGTATTACGTAGATGTTCAACAAAAATATCCAAAAGATAAGAAAAAAATAAAAGACTAGCACGATAACTATGCCATTAAACATTACATTAATTGATGCTACAAATAAGTAGCCTTTCAACAAATAACCCTGGCCTCCACACTAATTTAGTTTACTTCTGAATATAAATGTAATATGGGAATTTATAATCTCTAAGTGATAGAGTAGAATATCAAATATATATTACTCCAGCACTCCTTCTTCCACCCTCCTTTTGCTTACTCCTACTTTCCATTTCCATCCCCCAGAGGTAATCACTGTTGAGCTTCTTTTTACACTCTTACTGAAAAATTTGTTGAATATTTATATTCTTTGTTTTAAGCCAAATAGGATCTGAAAATATTTAGAGCCACACTACTCTAAGCCACTTTTTCTTGATCCCAGATATCTTTCCATATCATCCTTTACCAGTTTTTTAGATTCTCTTCATTGTAGCAAGTGTTTTGTTGAAGGTATGTGCAACCATTTATGCCAGTGGTTGGCAAATACTTTTTCTGCAGAGGGTCATATTTCAGGCTTTGTGAGCTATAGGATCTTTCTCACAGGTACTCAGCTCTGCCATATACAATACATAATTGATGGGCGTGGCTGTGTTCTAATAAAAAACTACAGAAACAGGCTGTAGACTGGATTTGGCCCAAAGGTCATAGTTTACTGAATCTTGACTTATATCATCAGTCATGTAATGGTAGAAACAGTTATTTCTTGTTTGTTGCTATGAAGACAAGTGCTGTTATGGAACTCTATAATGCACATACATTTGTTTGGTCAGGGTAAAAAGAATCCACTACCGAGTATTTAAAATATTGCCTTAAAAGCAAGAAGACAATCTTGTATATTCTGGCTTCTTTCCATCAAGTCCATGGAGTCTACCCACAGGCAAATGGATATTTTCTGTCTGGGCCCATTTATTTTCTGGGTCTGGCCCCTTACCCACCCTTACAATGGCTAAGTGAAAAATGCAGAGGCTCAAATCTATTGTTGCATCTATTCTCTACTTCCCCTGTCTTGTGTTATCCAGAGATTAGTGACAGGGCACTGTCCTTTTGGGAGACAATTGTTTTAACTCGAAGGTTACATGTAAATAGAAACACCTGGAGAAAAACCAAATGGAAAGTAATGAAATGCCTGTCTTTTTCTCTTTTTTTTTTCTTTTCCCTTTTTGTCTTTTTTCTTTCTTTCTTTCTTTTTCTTTTCCTGAGATTCTTCTTAGCTAGTTGAGCTTATCCAGACAATAGGAAGTTTCTGGGATCAGCTTTTAGTATTTAATTAAAGACCTCAAGGATACTTTCTATTAGCTACTTCAAAGGATAGAGAAATTACTACTCTCAACTGCAGAGAATTTGGAAAAACATCAGAACCTCAGATTAGGTGTTATCACAAAGGATAGTGGGCACAATTTCTTCCTCTTCCTTGAGTTAAATGTTTATATACTGTCCGGCAAAACACAGAGTTAAGCAGGAGACTCTGTTCCTGCCGCTTTACAAATGGTCTCACAATCAGTCCATGCAGATATAAGAATTTTAACTCCTTTTTCTTTTCTTTTTTTGTTTAAAGACTTTATTTATTTATTTGACAGAGACAGCAAGAGAGAGGGAGAGCGAGTGCGCACAAGCAGGGTGAGCGGCAGAGGGAGAGGGAGAAGCTGGCTCTCCACCGAGCAGGGAGCCCAGTGCAGGGTTTGATCCCAGGACCCTGGGACCATGACCTGAGCCAAAGGTAGATGCTTAATGACTGAGCCCCCCCCCCCCAGGTGCTCTTCCTTTTTCTTTCTTTATCACTGAAGTGCCCATTTGAAATATTATTACTGGTGACAGTATCTTCATTTCCTTTCTTAACTTGTGCTTAAAAAAATAAAGTTGGGGGCGCCTGGCTGGCTCAGTGGGTTAAGCCTCTGCCTTCAGCTTGGGTCATAGTCTCGGGGTCCAGGGATTGAGCCCCACATCAGGCTCTCTGCTCAGCAGGTAGCCTGTTTCCCCCTTTCTCTCTGCCTGCCTCTCTACCTGTGATGTCTCTCTATGTCAAATACATACATTTTTTTAAAAAATCTTAAAAAAAATTTTAAAAATATAAAGTTGAGTCCAAGATGGCAGCACAGGAAGATGCTGAACCTGCCTCCTACCATGAACACACCAAATCTATAGCTACTTACGTATCACTGCCATCTGAAAACTAGATGAACAACTAAAGATAAAAGGAGCACGTTAATTCAGGTAGCAGAGGCAGAGACTTAACCTCACAAAAATAAAACCTGTTCTGGGGTGCCTGGGTGGCTCAGTGGGTTAAAGCCTCTGCCTTCAGCTCAGGTCATGATCCCGGGGTCCTGGGATCGAGCCCCACATCGGGCTCTCTGCTCAGCAGGGAGCCTGTTTCCTCCTCTCTCTTTCCCTGCCTCTCTGCCTACTTGTGATCTCTGTCTGTCAAATAAATAAATGAAATCTTTAAAAAAAATAATAAAAACCTGTTCCCCAAGCATCAACACCCAATAGGGAGGGGTCTCACCAGGCAGGCATTTCTCCTGGAGGAGCAAGAGTTGGTACTCCACATCAGGCACTTTGGCCCCTGGAATCTGCACTAGAGAACCAACCCCTCAGAACACGTGGGTTGGAAAGGAGCAAATGTCCAGGGGTCCAAAAGTACTATTGGAAAATGAGATTTCCCTCCTAGAGGGCTCTGTGTTGTCTCACTGGCCCTAAGGCCCAATGAGAAAACAGCAGATTGAAAAGTATCTAGATTATAGGTAAGGGAGACTTGTTTGCTGATCTGGGAACATTGACTGGAGGGGCAGGGAATAACTGAGACCCTGCCTGGAGATGGAGGCACTAGCAGACACCACTGCTGCTCTTTCCACAAAGCCTGTTAGCACTCAGGAGGGTGCTGAGCTCAGATGCAGCACTGTCCTGCTGCCTTGTTGGGACAGGCAGGCATGAGCTGTCCCAGGACTTGTTAAGACCAGAGAGTGCGAGTGGTTGCAGTACGCTCCCACCCTGTATCTGGGACTGGCAAGTGCAAGCAGTCGTGGCATTCTCCAGCTCCCAGCCTGAACCCAGCATGCATGCACAGATGTTACTCTCCCACTACATTGTTAAAGCCCAGTAGGCATGAGCAGTCAGGACATTTTCCCATTGCCTTTCTGAGGCCCACAAACATAGCCCACCCACTATCCTCTCAAGCTGCCCTGTTAAAGCCAGCGAGCACATCCAATCCACAGAGGGAACACCTGATTACCAGGCCATGGTAGCCAAGAGACCTAGTGTTCTAGAGCTCCATGGGTCTCTAATAATCAGAAAGACAGTTCTTGGCAGGCCAGTAGTCCCAGGGCAACGCACAGCTAACAGTCTGAAATGCAACTCCAAGTTCCTGTGAAAAACACCCCATTTACTAGTCTGGAGCTTTAGCCTGAAGGACAGGTTTCAGGTTTCCCAAACATCTAAAGTTTAAGGAGGAGCTTCCGGGGAAGTAAGTAGGAAAACACCATCCTTGCGCACAAGCTTGGTCTTCTTACAACTCAACGAGACTTCCCAGAGGTTGCTTATACATCCATTGGGAGCTCCCCAGGAAAACCTCCAAATCTCCTGGGCTAGAGGCCAGTAGGGATTACACATGGGGTCCCACAAGACTATATATGTTTGTCTGCTTTGAAAGCCATTGCCTGTGGGTCTGGTTTCCAATCAGCCTGCAAGCAGGTGATAAGTGAGATTTTTCCCGTTGGGTCACTGACAGGTCTTGGCATACCCTCAACCATGAGGATATATCAAGAATAAATCAAGTGGTTTAGACAATCACAAAGGTTTAAGCGACAACCAAAAGGCTTGAACATGGTTGAATAAAAAGGATCATCACCTACACAAGACCACTAAGAGACAGAGAGGTAGCTATTTTGCCTAATGCATAGAAATAAACACAAGGAGTCAAACAAAATGAGGCAACAGAAATATGTTGCAAATGAAAGAACAAGATAAAACATCAGAAAAGGAACTTAATTATACAGAGATAAGTAATCTACTTGATAAGGAATTCACAGTGATGGTGTTAAAGATGCTCACTGAATACAGACAGACCAGATAAGGACACATTCAAAGAAAGAATGTTACAAGCCAATATCCCTGGTGAACATAGATACAAAAATTCTCAACAAAGTATTAGCAAACCAAATACTGCAATACATCAAAAGGATCATACACCCATAATTAAGTGGGATTTATTCCAGGGATGCAAGGGTAGTTCAACATCCACATATCAATCAACATGATATGCCACATTAACAAAGTGAAAGATAAAAATTATATGATTATCTCAAAAGAATTTGACAAAATTAAACATTATTTATCATAAAAATTCTCAACAGAGTGAGCATAGAGGAAATGTACCTCAACATAACGAAGACCATAAATGACAAACCCACAACTAACGTCATATTCAATGGTAAGGAACCAAAAGCTTTTCTTCTAAGATCAGGAAAAAGACTAGGATGCTTACTATCCCCAGCCTACGTTTATTTAACGTAGTACTGGGAAGTTATAGCCATAAAAATTAGGCAAGAAAGAGAAACAAAAGGCATAAAAATTAGAAAAGAAGAAATAAAACTGCCATTATTTGCAGATGATATGATACTATATATATAGAAAACCCTAAAGACTCCACCAAAAACCATTAGAACTAATAAATGAATTTAGTAAAGTTGCAGGATACAAAAGTAGTATAAAAAATCTGTTGCATTTCTATACACTAATAATAAACTATCAGGGAACAAAATCAAGAAAATAATTCTATTTATAATTGAATCAAAAAGAATAAAATACCTAGGAATAAATTTAACAAAGAAGGTAAAAGACCTACAGGAAATGACAGATGCTGGCGAGGATGCGGAGAAAGGGGAACCCTCCCACACTGTTGGTGGGAATGCATGCTGGTACAGCCACTCTGGAAAACAGCATGGAGGTTGCTCAAAAAGTTGAAAATAGAGCTACCTTACAACCCAGCAATTGCACTATTGGGTATTTACCCTAAAGATACAAATGTAGTGATCTGAAGGGGCACATGCACCCGAATGTTTATAGCAGCAATGTCCACAATAGCCAAACTATGGAAAGAACCCAGATGTCCATCAACAGATGAATGGATAAAGAAGAGGTGGCATACATATATACAATGGAATACTATGCAGCCATCAAAAGAAATGAAATCGTGCCATGTGCGATGACATGGATGGAACTAGAGGGTATTATGCTTAGCGAAATAAGCCAATTGGAGAAAGACAACTATCATATGATCTCCCTGATATGAGGAAGTGGAGATGCAATGGGGGGGGGTTGGTGGATAGGAAAAGAATAAATAAGATGGGATCAGGAGGGAGGCAAACCATAAGAGACTCTTAATGTCACAAAACAAACTGAGGGGTGCCAAGGGGGTAGGGAGAGGGTGGTGGGGTTATGGACATTGGGGAGGGTATGTGCTATGGTGAGTGCTGTGAAGTGTGTAAACCTGGTGATTCACAGACCTGTACCCCTGGGGCTAATAATACACTATATGTTTATAAAAAAAATTTTTTTTAAAATGGTAAAAGACTTGTACATTGAAAACTATAAGACACTGATGAAAGAAATTGAAGATGATACAATTAAATGGAAAGATATTCAGTGCTCATGGGTTAGAAGAATTAATATTGTTAAAATATCCATACTACCCAATGCAATCTATAGATGCAAAGCAATCCCTATAAAAATTCCAATGACATTTTTCACAAATGAAAACAAATAATTCTAAAATTTGTATGGAACCACAAAAGACCCCAAATAGTCAAAACAATCTTGAGAATAACAAATGAAGCCAGAAGTATCATGCTCTTATCCCAAACTATACTATCAGCTATAGTAATCAAAACAGTATGGTATTGCTATAAAGACAGACACATAGATCAATGGAACAGAATAGAAGACCAAGAAATCAACCCATACCTAGATGATCAATTAATCTACAGCAAAGGAAGCAAGAATATACAATGAGGAAAGAAATGTCTCTTCAATAAATGGTGTTGAGAAACTGGACAGCTATATGCAAGAATGAAACTGGACCACTTTCTTCCATCACATGCAAAAATCAATTCAAAATGGATTAAAGACTTGAATGTATGACCTGAAACCATAAAATTCCTAGAAGAAAACAATAAGTTCCTTGACATCTTCCTTAGCAATGTTTTTTTAATATAAGTATAATTGACACACAATGTTATATTAATGTTTACAACATACTGATTCAACAATCCTATATGTTACAGAATGCTCACCACTTTAAGTGCAGTCACCATCTGCCACCATACAATATTACAATATTATTGGCTGTATTCCCTATGCCATTATTTTCCCTCTCCATAACTTATTTATTTTATACCTGCTAAGTTTATACCTTTTAATCTCCTTCATCTATATCTCTCATTCCTTCACCCACCTCCCATCTGGCAACCACCAGTTTGTTTTCTATATTGAAGAGTTTGTTTGGGTTTTGATCATCTATTTTATTTTTTAGATTTCACATATAGGTGAAATCATATTGTATTTGTCTCTGTCTGATTTATTTTGCTTAGCATAATACCCTCTAGGTCCATCCATGTTGTCATAAATGGCAAGATTTCATTCTTTTTTAACGGCTCAATAATATTCCATTGCATATATATACTGCAGAGGTAGGTATGGTCGTGGGTGCTAAAATAGGCGAGGAGGAATAGAAATATAAACTTCCCATTATAAAATAAATAAGCAATGGGGATATAATGTACAGCATAGGGAATATAGTCAATAATATTATATTAATTTATTAGGTGAAAGATGATGACTTAACTTATTATGGTGACCATTTCCCAATGTATACAAATCTCAAATCACTAGAGTATACAGCAAAACTAATATAATAATATATGTCAATTATACCTCAGTAAATTAAATAAATACATGAACAACCAAAAAATAGCAAAATAAAGTCATGTGTGCTTGTTTCACCATCATGGCATCAGACAATGAGGCTTAGGTTTTTGAATAAATATCTTTGTGCTTGAAATTTATTGAGTTTATGATTGACTGTCTTACCTTTAGACTCACTGCCTGAACTAGGTCCCAAAATAACAAAGGAAATATAAACACCATGAAGAATTACCAATACGGCAGTTAATATGAATCTGGGTTTGAAATTTAACTTGACTGAAATCCATTCAGGCTCATTAGACTCTGGCAATGTCATGGTTTGCACGGCTGTCACTTCTGTCATGAGCTAGCTTATCTTAACCAATGGCATCTGGCATATCCTACCTGATAAAAAAAGAAAAGGTTATAGCCCTTTCAGTGTTTGTCCTCTCTGAGCCCCTCCCACTTATCTGGGAAATGCCTTTATTTTCTCTCTAGTGTCTCACCCACTTTTCCACAACAAGTCTATGAAATCCAAGGATATTTACTCAAATTAAGAGTGTCAGTCCTGATTATTAGTGATTCAGAGAAAAGACATCAGAGAATCTTAACAGTTCCTTGCAATGCATCCTTCTTAATCATGTTTGCTGCTAATGTTGCCAAAAATCATAGAATCTGGTATAACTTCAGTGATCCAGGTATGAGCCTCACAGAAACCAGGTTTTCTGGTGGCACTTTTTCAGAAGAGCACAGAAAAAAGAAGTTTCTCTCTCCAGTATTATAATTACCTCAGGCCTCCCCACACAAAGTTTATAGGAAACTGGAGAAAGTCTCCCTAGGAGATGACCCTTTATGTTAAAACCTTGCAATTAGCATCCAAGAGAAATCAAGCTGAAGTAGAAATGAAGCTGAAGTAGAGAAATCAAGCTAAAAAAAAAGTGAATTATATCTGTCAGGTTAACATCACCAAGGAAAAGACGGTAGGCCAGTTTGGATAGGACACCCTACTGCTCTGGCATGGCCAACTTTGCTAGCAGTGCCTCCTGCTCAGAACCTGTATGTGCTCATCCAGAAAACCACAAAAGGGCTTTTACAATAAGTCCCCATGTTGACCCAAGAAACTCATTTTGGATATGGACTGGAAACATCTAGTTTGACAATGGATACATAGACACACACACACACACACACACACACACACACACACACAGAAACCATTGTTTTTTATGTGGAACTGTTCTATCCAAACTGCCACAAAGCAGCTGACCCCAATGTCACCTGCAACTGGATGCAGGTGATGAAACCACCCCTTCTGGCTCCTTTCTACATAACCTTTCCACTGTCACAGAATAGAAACCCATAATCAAGGTGTTTGACAACATCTTATCACCCATCTTTCTCAGGGCCATATAAAACAGGAACAGGAAACTAAAAGTCCAGAACAGTCAGGGATAGGATCCTTGCCTTACATCTATTTTACCAAAAGGAACTACTCAAATGGTCTTCCCCAAACAAAAAGGTCTTCTCCAGAGTATCCTCAACGCCCTGCTCTCTAGAAACTTTTATGACAGCATCTCGAACTAAATACATACGTATTTTTGAAAGTTTCACATCTCCAGGGATTCCATTACACAATGAAGTTGTACAGTCATGTAGCTGTCTATATGAGCACATATATTACAGTAAATGCATTCAACTAGCAGAGCAGAAACTAAAATTTCTGTTACTGAGTTGGTTGATCACTCATTTTAGGTCAACAGTACACAATGAACAAACTCTAGGATATTTGTTTGTTTTGGAAATACTGAGAAAGTAAATATAAGCTTTCTGCTTCATATGAAAAGTTTAGCTAATGGAGTTCTAAATTTCCTTCTGACCAGTAATCTCAGCAGTGATCAGATCTATTCCCCTCCTGCTCATCCTCACCTTGAGTGACCTTAATAGTATATCTCCTACAAGGTGCCCTCCAGTGAGCACCTGAACCATTTTAAACAGTTATGTTCAAAAACTTCTCTTACCTGGAGCCCAGATATGCCTCTTTTTGATATCTACATGTGTCCTTGTCCTCAATTTTTGGGTTCACCCAAAATAAATCTAATCTTACTCTCAGGTCATAGCGATTTGAATATTGACAGCCAGCTACCAGGCTCTTCATAAGCTTTCCTGCTCCAGGTTGAATATCTGATTGTTTCAACTAATCATCTCATTATATGGCTTAAAATGACTACACAATCTTTTTTTTGCTCTTTACCAGTGTTCAAAGATAAACTGAGGCACATTAAAAATTTTAAGGGTTTATTCAGACAAAATTTTATTGGAATCAAGCAGCACAAAACCAGGAGTAGGAGCACTCTACCAACATGAGCCAGGGAAAAGACTTATATGGAGAGAGTACAGAAGCAAAGACAGGAAAGTATTTGATTGGCTATAGCTTAAAGCCTAGTTGGCTATTTGTACCTGGTTGTCCTCAGCATTTTGATTTCATAACCTTGAGGCATTTATTAGCTTAGATTTTGGCTTGCTTACATAGGCCACCATGGCACTAGAGCCACATCAATTGAATGGCCTCTTTATTTAATTAATCTAACACCAGACACACTTCAGGGGAGCACAAGCATCCTTAGTTGCAGGAACACTGCATCTAGGATATTCCATATAATTGATTGTAATACTAATGCTGATGATAACAACAAACAGTAATGTGTACCAACTTTATGCAAGGACAGCTCTGAGTGATTTCCACACCCTAACTCTTTTACTACCTCAATAATCCTAATGTAAGGATTACATTACTTGTAATGTAATCCTGGGTTCTCCATCTTCCCATGCTGTTTGGTATAAATATCATATATATATGATACATATATGTATGATATATATATATATAGATAGATAGATAGATAGATAGATATAGATATATATCTCCTGCATAGCTGTTCGTTATATAAACATTCTTTTTTTTTTAGATAACACTGAACATTTAATATATGCCAACACAATTCTAAGCATGTATATGTAAAAAATACATTTGTGAATAGCTAATACATGCCCATGGTGTAAAAAAAAAAAAAAGTTTAGAGAAACTGAGTGTACAGTCAAGAGTAAGACTCCCTCCTCTGCCTGTATCTTCCTCTACCTCATCTCCCCTTTCCTGAGGCACCCACTGTAAGTGGGTTTTTGTATATCCTTCTATAATTCCTATTCCTATACAAACATTCTTGAAAACATAGTCTATCAAAAAAGTTGATGTGAGATGTACAGAAATGCTGTGGACAATTGTCTCCCAAGAAGTACCAAGAGGAAAAACCATGATCTTAACCTACTATCCATCTAAGAGGGAAACACACCAGAATATAATTATAAAACAAAATGAGAATTTCTATAATATGAGTAAGACTAGGAAGATGCAGAAACATATAAAAGAAAACACCAATGACTAGTTGAGACTCTGAGCTCACTGAAGGTGGCAAACATGCTTTCTCGTGATTGGTGACTATTAAGTTTTCTAGAATTTAATAAGTTCATAAGAACATTTGCAAAAATAGGAAGAAAGGCAAGGTAGGATACCTCATGACCATAAAATTTACCAGCATGCAAAGGATATGAACTATTTTGTGCAGTAAAAATTGTTCTAATGATTTTAAACTTTGGCAGAATGACGATGATGGAAACATTTGCAAAACAGCCTTAAAAAGTCAAATGGCCTAAAAAAAAAAAAAAAAAGCCAAATGACCTTTTTATTTTCCTCATTTCTTTTATAGCAAATGACAAAGCCCAGTAACAGGAACACCTATACATCATACTTGATATTTAGATTAATATATTTGAATAGTTACTGCATTTCAGAAACATTTTCAGATGAGTAATTGTAAATATACAACATGAAACATGCATTTACTCAATCTGCTGCTTTATCTAGAAGGTCCTTAAAGCTCATGTGCCACTTTAACGCTGAATGTGTGGCTTTTGCTCTAAGCAATCTCATTCTATAAGTTTCAAGTTAAATCTATTGTTATATCTTGTTTTCTCCCATACTCTATTCTCCACAACAGAGGTGGAATGTAGAGTAACATCTCTGACTCACTGAGTTTCAGTCTTGGACATTCCAGAAAACTATGAGTAAAGGTACTTCTGTCAGACTAGAGAAGGACCAGCTGTATTCAAGATATATAGTAAGATATTAAAAAATAAAAAGTGGGGCGCCTGGGTGGCTCAGTGGGTTAAGCCTCTGCCTTCGGCTCAGGTCATGATCTCAGGGTCCTGGGATCGAGCCCCGCATCGGGCTCTCTGCTCAGCGGGGAGCCTGCTTCCTCCTCTCTCTGCCTGCCTCTCTGCCTACTTGTGATCTCTGTCTATCAAGTAAATAAAAAAATAAAATAAAAAAATAAAAGGTAAGAAAGGACAACAGGGACAAAAATGAAAGTTCAAAATCTTCTCTACAGCCTTTTGAACCCCAAGAGTTCTTTAAGATTCTATCTAGAAAAGAAAACTCAAAGACTGAGAAAGCCTATCTCCTAAATCATTCATTACCCTTTTCTTTTAAACATAGAGGGGGGAAATATCCTCTCTTGTTATTGAATATATTTGACAGAGGACATTAAAAAAAAAAAGCTTCTTCATGTGTGGGCCAATAGTATCTACTTCACACACCACTGAAGCTAGTCCACAGCCTTACCTTTTCTCTATTCTCTACTCTATATCTGTCTCATTCCCATCAATGACTAAGCTTCAACTTGATGAAGCAAACAAGAACCACTGGACATGAGCCCAACTCAGCTGAACAAATGATTACTGTATGCCTGCCACATGCATTAATATATTGACTGTAGGCGTTCAAAGACAGGGGTAACATGGTCCCCACTTTCAAGAGCTTGTCTTCCCATCCCAATGGCTCCTTCCACCTAAACATTTATCCACATCCATACCCTCTTTCCTCTCTGAGTCTGAGCTTACTTGAGGCTAAGCCTTCAGACAGAACTCTTAATTATATCCTTCCCTCATTCTTCACATCCCTTGTTTATAACTCCATGTGATTCTACTTTATAAACCTCTTATTTTTTATTGGCTGGGTTCAAAAGTGGGAAGAACTACAGATGAGACAAGAATGACATAATATTGACAAGTGTTGAAGCTGCGTGATGAGTTCACGGAGGTTAATTATACCACTTGCTCATTTTGTATATATTTGAAAGTTCCACTTTAAAAGGCTTAAAAAAGAGGTACGCCAAGCAGAAAGCAGAGAACTGTTTAGGTACTATAGACCTTTTCTCTCTCAGTGACTCTGGTCATTTTTAATGTAAATAAACAAAATTTTTTCCACACCTGCACTGCTTCCTTATTGAGGCTGATGTTAATTCTGGGCATAAGAGAAAATCTGAGTGGAAGCAGGGTATCTAAATCAACACATATCTAATTAGGCCTCACTTTGTTAAAAATCCCTTGTTGGCTCTTTGAGGAAAAAGTTCAAACTCTTTAAAATGGCATTCATGACTTCAAAACTTCCCACCTTATCTCACTTATCTTCATCTTTCTCTCCCTCAGTATTTGCCCATATCATTCAGCATGAGCACATCAAACACTTCCATGTCCATGAACTTGCCATGAACTCTCACACCTACTTCACCTTATATATACTACTCTCCTCTACCTGGAGAGACATCCTCATCCCCCAGGTCTCCCATCCAGTTCTCATTCATCTTCATCACTGTGCCAAAATACAGCCGAACGTGGACTGTCTTGCCCATCTCACACTGGGTCACCCCTGTCGGTTACCAGTATGCTTCCCGCACTACATTGCAAGCATCTTGGCAGCCACATCTGTGCCTCATTTACCTTCCTATTCTCAGCACCAGCCTCATGATTACAACTCAGTAGATGTTAACATTTTTGCTGAATTAATCAATGAACAAATATAAATAAAATCCTAAAGACATGGACATATCATATAGAAATATATATGCTAAAGACAAAAGTGTATCATATAAAAACATAAAGATATGTTACATCTGATAAGAAGCACCAGAAAGTTTCCTGGTGACTAATTTGAATACAAAAGAATCTCCTGGTGCCTAACAAGACACTATTTTAGGGGACATGGTGATGATTGAAGCAGACAACGTCCCCGAGTTCACATAGCTTACATTCTATTTAAGGTATACAGATAATTAGCAACTACAGAATATAATGTCAAGTAGTGATAAGTGTTATGAAAAAACTTAAGCCAAGATCAGGGTTGACAGGGGTGATAGATAACATAAGGAGGTGAGTATAAGCTTCTCTGGAAGCTAATATTTGAATAGAAACCTGAATGAAGAGAAGTAACAAGCCAGCTGATAATCAGGAGGAAAAGCAATCAGAATACAGGGGCCCCCAAATTGAAAAGGCACAGAACTGGGAATTTTAGTAACTAAGAATCCTTGTGCCCAAACCTGAAATTCTACCTCCAGAAAGATATCCTTTGGGGTCCTACGGGCTTTTCTTTCTTTACCATTTTTTCTATTAATAAGCACACATGGCTGGGAGCAGTGACATTTCAAGTGGGGATTAATTAACAACCTGCAGAGAATAAAACCAGAGTAGGAGGGTGAGGTGAATTGGAGACCAGGTCCCTGAAAGGCAGGACCAGCGTGCAGCAAGCCATGCCCAGGTCACTGCCGTACCTATACTGGCCCTGGAGATAGACGATGGGATACTGAGATAACCTACGAACAGGTGAGATGGGAAACAAGGTGATATTGCTGTGTCCTGTCCTCCCAATTGTGCACACCCCATCTCCTCTACCCACTTTGTCCAATTAGAAAGCTTCCTCTAAACAACATCAGGGTCAGTGACAAGAAGGACTGTCAACTCTGAGATGCTATCATTCACTCTAAAGAAAATAGAAGAATCAATTTTGACTTTGAGCAAATGACCCTGCTATGGCAAGGCAGAAAAATGTGGTCCTTGGGAGTCCAGGCAGCTGTCGAATTCATAGCAATAACTTTGCCACTGATACCTCTTAGCAGTGGCAGCCACTGACAGGATGGCCAGGAATACAGGCTCCAGAGGACAAGATCACTCACCCTGTGAAAGGAAAAACACTTTCAGACCCTTGGAAAAATCAACAGAGTGGGAAGAACAAGATAAAGAAGATGAGAGCACTAGCCAACAACAGGGACGTCGGGACATCAGCCAGGAAAACACATCATGGACGGAAAGTGGCTTGCCGCGCCCATAGGTGCAACAGTCAAATGAAGGGTTGCACCCCTTCCGTAAACAGAAAGAGCCTTAACATCCAGAGTCCCACCACACAGACAAAGCACTCCATAATGCCCAAAGTGTCTTCCCATCCGATCTGACTTAATCCTGATGAGCGCCCACTCGGGTTATCAGGCACAGTTCGTAGATAAGGAAACTGAGGCTCAAAGCCACATCCACAAGGGGCAGAGGAAAAGCAGGCACCTGGGTTATGTCATTTCACGTCACAGGAGGTCTGCCTCTAGATTTTGATCACACAGACTGGAGAACTCTCCACTTTGCTTCTCAGTTTGTAAAACCCCACTGCCGCCCCTACCCACCACCCCTACCCCCACCCCCCACACCCCCCCTCCCCGAACTAACCAGGTCACCCACAACCCCTGCTGTGTTTCTTTCCTGCCTGCCTGGCAGGACGTGCTGAGGACTTAAGCGGAAGCCTCAGGCTGCCTTGTTCCTGTGACACTGGGTCTGTTATTTAACCTTGCTGCATTTCTCCCTCCTGGTCTGCAAATGAGGATTTGGGTACTCAGAGTCCTTGAATCAATGCTGGTCCCATAGTGACAGCTCAGTATAGTTTGCTATTAGAATCATATTCTTTCCCCCATCGTGTTCACACATGTCCTCACATGGTCATATGACTGGTTCTGCTTTGTCAAATCCTCTTTTTCTTGCCCCCCACCTTTTGCCCCAACTGCCTCCCGTAAAATCATACAACCTTCCCCTTAGCAACAACCCACTCTCTTCTTCCTCCCTTTCTATCATTCTGTGTTCTGTCTGCCACTGCCCTGGCTGACAGGGCCCAGGGCAGTGCCGGCCTTGCCACCCCAGACACTTCCTGGAGATAGAGTTCAAAAACACATCTTGTGAGACTGTTGCCAATCAGGGAACAAGACGGCTTTGCTGAAGGTTTATAGAAGACAGAGAAGAGAGACTTATAGCAGGTGCCACTTCTTTAGAGGCCAAGGACTCTGGAATGGCTTAGGAATAATAATGAGCTCAGTCTTAAGCACCCATTCTTATATGACTGCTTGGAAGCAGAAGAAATCTATGCCAGCTAATGTTTCAGGCTAATTAAAAGCATGTTCACCTGCCTTATCCGTCTCATTCCACTCCTTCCTGCTCACCCAAGCCAAATGATGTCGTTTTCCTTTGATATATCTACCAGCACACAATCTCTCCCTCTCTCCTTCTGTATTTCTCTCACCCTCTTTCTCCCTCCCTCCCCCTCCTTGTCCTTCTCCCTCTCTCTCCCCACCCACCCTCCTCCTTCTCTTCCTCCCTCCTTCCTTCCCTCTGTCTCTCTCCCCCCTCCCCTGTCCTCCCTCATCTTCTGACTGCTCCCAGGTCCTGGGCATTCCCTCTAGAAGAACAATCTCTTCAATGACCCAGACTATAGAAGGTGAAGAATCAGTCATGTCCAAATTGACTTTGAAAATGTCTTTATGCAAGTACCCTTTAAAAAGACAACCCACTCCTTCCTAAAAGATAAAACATTTAAAAAGTAAAACAGGGGCGCCTGGGTAGCTCAGTGGGTTAAAGCCTCTGCCTTCGGCTCAGGTTGTGGGATCGAGCCCCACATCTGGGGCTCTGTGCTCTGTAGGGAGCCTGCTTCCTCCTCTCTCTCTGCCTGCCTCTCTGCCTACTTGTGATCTCTGTCTGTCAAATAAATAAATAAAATCTTTAAAAAAAAAGGTAAAACAATCCATATATTTCATTCTGTCTCTCTCTCCATATATATATATGTAATTAGATATATATATCTAATTATATAGTTATATAGTTATATATGTATTATGAGGGCTTTCATAGTACACATATGTGAAATTTCTCCCCGTCCAGGGAAAGTCACTTGGCACTTTCTATATCTTAGTGAATGAATTATTGCAAAAAAACAAAGTGATAAGTCTAGGAAGAAAAAAGGAGAGGGAAGATGGAGCACAGCTGAAAATCAGCCCTCCTGCTACATCAGTGTGGTGTCTTGTCCATTAGCACACCCTCGCATCATGGAACTGTGTTCCTTGATGGTATATAGCAGGAAATAGTATACTTCTAAAACTGAAAATATGACTGTGATCACAGCAGAAAGAAATCTCAAGGGCTGAGCCACATGTCTTTTGTACCCAGACCCTCTGGAGTACAGTACAGTGACTTCTACCCTGGGAAAGCTCAACAGAATACTTACTAAGGGTGGTGATTCCTGGTTGTATAAACATTCTTGACAATGACAGCATGCACAGGGATTTCAAGCCTAAACGGTTACCGGTGCCAGGAATCACTGCACACAAGTGAAATGGGCCCGGGGAGAACTGTGGCAAGCTGGGGTGCTGACCCCCCCCAGGGGGGCAGGGTCACTGCTCTGTACCCACTGATGGCTGCTGTGCAGGAACACAAGTCTAAAGATGCCCGATACTTTGGTTTTTCAAAAGAAGCAGGAAAGAGCCTATAACTGTTGACAACGAACTCAACTTAAAAAAAAAAAAAAATTAAGAGGCAGAGCAAACTAAACATATCTGGAGGACCTCACTTGCCACCTCATACATAAAAGGTCCAGGGGCTTGGTTTGACACAGGACAAAGTTATTTATCATCTGGCTACTTCTATTTCTCTATCATAAAACGGTGATAATTACAAAACCTTCCTAATAAGATTGCTACCACATGGTAAGCATTTGGACTACATGGCACACAGTAAGCATTATTATTCAAAATTATATTTTCCACACCTGTACCTGGATTGATGTGAATGAAACATGCCATGCTACACAAGTCCTAGGTCCCAGGTTTGATTGTGTCATTGCAATAAAGAACCTCACCAATTGGAAAAGAGCCGTCCTCTCACTTTCACAATTTGTAGCTATAGAGACAGAGTCAGAAAGGAGTCAGTTTGTTGTCCAAGTTCACAAAGTCATCAAGGGGAACAGAAGGCATCTTTTCACCTTGTCCATGGGTATCCCATTCACCGGGATGACCTCTGCTGTTTGACTTATGGTCATACATTTTCCTTGTGGTTCTCTATGCTTTTGCCGTGTCAGAAAGACAAGATTATAAAGGCAGTGAACAACCTCAATCCGTAAGAAGTCTTTAATGGTGGGCAGACTATCCATTGGTATTCAGTTTATCTTTCAAGCTAATTTGCAGAGTTTCACTACAGGCATCCCCGCTCAGCATCACTTAAGGACACATTTTCAAATTGGATCTGGCAAAGTAAACATCCTTGAAAAATAGGAATCCATACTCCAGAGGCCATTCTAAAGCATGGGTATTCAAACATAATAGCTCTTTAGTTCTCAGAGTGTGGTCCTGGGTCAGCCGCATCAACATTACCTAAGATCTTATTAGAGACACAGAATCTGGGGCCTCACCAAGAACTACTGAAATGGAATCTTAATTCCCAGGAGATTTCTGGGAACAGTAAAGTGTGAGCAATACTGCTAACTGAGTTATCCCTGTAATTTCCTGAGTTTGTGTGTGATCAGGGGAAGGGAGTGGAAAAAAGGTTCACTTTCAAAATTATAGGTAAGATTTTTACTATTTGATAACCCACCGAAGGTACAAAAAAAATGTCAAAAACCTGTCTTCATCATCTGTTCAATGCTAGACTTCTAAAGATTCCAAAAATTCCAAAGAAACATAGAAGTTTATCCTAGGCTTGAGCCCAATTTGCTTTAAGGGGAGCCTCTGGCTAGGGTATTGACATAGCCTCCCTGCTGGGACCTGTTGCTTGGACCTTTCCCACCAAGGAAAGGAAGCAAGTGCATCGCTTTGTTAGAGTGGCAACAAAATCAGAGTGAGGTACAAAGTCCAATTTGCCAGGAAATATCTAACCACTGACAGCCTCACTCATTTCCAAGGGATGACAGAAGCAGGTAGGTCATCCCTTGCTTTTACAAAAATGAGGAGAGGAAAGAATGAAGGGAGAAAGGATGAGAAAGAGAGACAGAGGCAGGAAAGAAGAAAGGAATTGAAATCATTGTCAGGATGTTTACTTGCTTCCCACATTCCTGTCTTCTCTTCTAGCAATTGAAAAGCTATGGCTTCTGTGAAATTTCCTGTGCTACTCATCAGCAAGAGAGGCACCCTGCCAATGAACCTCTGTGGTAGTCGAGAAGAGATGCAGGGTTTTATGAACTGGAAACCCACTTCACATGGAGGAAAATCCACGAAGCTTCCTCCCCCTCCTTGTTTAGACCCTGCGAAGGCAGGTTCTGTTCATTTAGTAAGGTATCCACCTCCTGCCTTATGATCAGACAAGGAAGGGATTAGTGTTGGTCCATTCCCTGATGATTCCCTACGCTGTCCTGCAGGCACCACTGCATATCACTGGACACTCTAATAGGCAGCAGAGCACATGACCAGCCATCGGCACAGCCCAGTGGCTCTTATTGTAGGAAAAGTGCTAAAATCCACTCTCTAGGACAAAGAGTTTATAAAATCAGCTCGCCGTGTTTTAAAAATTATCTTAAATTTTCTCTTTTGTAGAAAAGTACAGATATTTTTGGAAACTAGTGCTTGTGTGTACACATACTCCTTACTTGAAGAAATCTCTCAGAGAAGAAATTGTAAAACTGTAAGTTTAGTGGCATCTGGGTGGCTCAGTTGGTTAAGTGTCTGCCTTAGGCTCGGGTCGTGATCCTGGCTGGAGTCCTGAGGTCGAGCCCCGCTTTGGGCTCCCTACTCCACAGGAAGCCTGCTTCTCCCTCTCCCTCTGCCGCTTGCCCTGCTTGTGCTCTCTCTCTCTCTGTCAAATAAATAAATGAAGTCTTAAAACAAACAAACTGTAAGCTTACTAGTAGCTCATCCAGAGGTGGTATAGTGGGCCGCTGCATGTTGTTTAGTTGTTCTTTAGGTGTCACCACAGTCAACAAACAAATATTTTACAATATATTCTACGAGTGGGGCACCCTGATAGATCCCCTAAACCAAGTTGCTCATAATCCTTCTGGGAAGAGAGAGTGAAGGAGTCATGTTAATTCCATGTTGTTACATGATCAGTATAGGAGAGCTTCTGTGTAAAACTAGCTCTCTATGGAACACATACAAATAAAACACTAAAAATATAACACATTCTAGTTGAGAATCATTTTTCTTTTAATAATTGAGACTTCAGGCACATTTCCACAGAAGTCATTGTCCATGTACCATAAGTCATTTAAATTGAATAAAAGATTTTGTCAGCTCAACAGAGCCCAGCATGCAGGAAAGCCAAGACTGGCTGAGAGAGTGCAGAATGTCAACATCTGAAGAGAACCTTGTTGGGCATGAACCATCATTTCAACCATCATTTTTTTTAAAGCTACTTTTAAATGATTTCCCACCTGAGCATGAGGAAAGGGACCTTGTTCCTAGATCCCAGAGCAGGAAGCACAAGAAACAAGAGATCCCTCAGTTCTCTCCCTGATGGTGTTTCCTGTCTCAGCTCCCATGGGGTCTCTTTTACACAGATCCCTGTTTTAGCTCTAAATGCCTCCCATCATGCCCAGCCCATAATAGGAGGTTCATAATTATATTTAAATTAAAAAGAAAATGAATGTTTTGCCAAGACAATCAATGTTAAATAGAAGGCAAGGCTGTACCTTCAACCTCGCATAGCCTTTGCCTTGCTGCTTTTGCTAGCCAAGACCCGAGCTAGGTGTGGGCATCACTGAAGAATGAAACACACACTATCTCTGCTCTGGCTTGGAACCCAGGAAAGAGCCATACATTTAAAGCTGAGGAGCCAAAAACTTTCTAACAGGAATGACTCTGCAAAGAGATAACATTATTATCAAATGTATTTATTTATTTATTTATTTATTTGAAAGAGAGAGAGAGCATGAGTATGAAGAGCAGGGGGAGAGGGAGAAGCAGACTCCCTGCTGAGCAAGGAGCCAGATACAGGGCTGGATCCCAGAACCCTAGAACCATGACCCAAGCCAAAGGCAGATGCTGAATTCACTGACTGAGCCTCCCAGGTGCCCTCAAATGTACTTCTTAAACACTTCTAGCAAGTGGCACTTCCTTGGTGGTTTGGGAGGAGCCTGGAAAAAAAGCTGCTCTCAGTCATTACTCTAAAATGTCACAGCATTCCTTTCCAAGTGGAGCCTGTGTCAACTACCCTGCAAATGATGGGAGTGCCAGGATCAGATTTCCAGGTAAACCCTGAAGCTGCACTGAAACAAGGAGACCTGAGCTTTGTTTACTCGGTATCACTGGCAACAGTCCAGCAAGCTGACATTGATGAACAAATTAGGAAGCATTTTCTTAACTCTCAAATGTTTAAATAATTCTTAAATGCCTAGATATGAAAATAATAGTGGGAAATGACTCAAAGAAATGGAAAGACATTCCATGCTCATGCATTGGAAGAATTAATATTCTTAAAATGTCTATATCACCCAAAGCAATCTACACATTTAATGCAATTTAATCCATTTTGCTTGCCCTGCACCTCTAAACACTGCTGTATATTCCATTACATACAGATGTAATGGAATAGTACTCAGCCATAAGAAAAATGAAATCTTGCCATTTGTAACAACATAGGCAGAGCTAGAGACTATAAAGCTAAGCAAAATAAGTCAGTCAGATAAAGATAGATACTATATGATTTCACTCATATGGGGAATTTAAGAAACAAAGCAAACAAGCAAAGGAAAAAAAGAGAGAGAGACAAATCAAGAAACAGACTCCTAAATATAAAGATCACACTGATGGTTACCAGAGGGGAAGTGGGTGGGGGATGGGTGAAATAGTTGATGGGGATTAAGGAGGGTGCTTGTTGTGATTAGCACTGGGTGATGCATGGAATTGTTGGGTTACTGTATTGTACACCTAAAACGAATATAACACTATATGCTAGCTATACTGGAATTAAAAAAAACTAAAAAGCTAAAAATAAGTAAACAGCAAAACTAGATTATGTCTGAGTATGGTTTAAAGAAAGATGGTTTCAAATATGTTGATTAAGTAGAAAAGCTAGAAATCCTGTTTATGTAAATAAATTTTATTAGCATTGTCCCCAAAAAAGTGTCTACTAAATGTTTTTTTTTGTCTTGTTTGGAACTGTACAATGTTCTTTGACTATAATAAATAGGACCCTCCCCCCCAAAGAAAATAATACAGGGGAAAGGTACAATTTAATATAGGCATCAAAAAACTTTTAATACAAAAGATTTGTGGAAAGAAAACTACTGAGTTAAAAAATTGGAGGAACACATCCAAAAACAAAGTTGTCACAAAAATTAAAGTAAAGCTTTTAGAAGCATGTTTGGTCTATAGAAGCATGACATGTATTTGAGATCATGGTGATAATGATGTTGACAACAATGATGATGCTTTCATTTCCTTACAGAGAAGTACTTTTCCAGCAACCTTCAGTGACATAAAGAGATAACATGTTGCCTTTTGGTGGAAGGCCAGTGTGTAGATATATAATTGAACTTCATTCTTCCCCTCTTCCCCATGTTCATGCCGTACTTACTTATTTGGCCAATGGAATGGGATATTGGAAGTGACAATGGGCCAGTTCCATGTCTAGGTCTTAAGAAGCCTTGCATGTTTTGCTTGCCTTCTTGCACCTCTCACACTGCCACAGCAAGGACATGTGCTGGTAGTCTGCTGGGCCAAAGAGTTGAAGAGATACATGCAGCAGACCAGAAGATCTGGAGCACAAGCCAAGTGCCTTGGGTGTTCATTGCTATGTGCCCTTGAACTTTAATAGCTGTTTGTTATGCAGCAATAGTTAGCTCTAGTCCACATCATCCTGAAATTAATAGAAATAAGCCATGAACATAATATATAACAAAACCTTGACCATAAATGCAAGCAAGTTATGCTCAGCCAAAGGGTTGTGTATGTATACATTTATGGAATTGTTATTTTTACAAGTGAAAATATTCAGACACAGCAATTCTATATGGTTGAACCCAAATATTCTGTAGTATGTGCATTGTGATCATTATTTAAAATACATTCATTTACCACCTATTAATTAAAGTTCCCTAAAATTAAATAAGGAGAGGGTTTTCAAAGTGCCTGGCTCATAGTTGAGACTCAATATATATTCATTGAAAAGGTTATTGAATAAGGACCAAAAAAAATCAAGCAACTCCTTATCTCTGCATCCTATCGGAAGAGATTCTCTAAATGTTTCATACATTATTTATTCACATTTTAGTCATAATTTTATGTATTATTTTTAACTGTTCAGTTCTTATAAGCAAGCTGCTGTGGATAAAGGAAAATGGGCCAGTATTTTATAGCTCTTGAGCAAGATACCCTCAATAGCAGGTAAACTCCTATAGGAGTTCTGTTTCCAGTGGGTACTAGGAATATTACTCCTAGTTATATCTAATTCAAGTATAAATATACTGAATGTTGAGGGGAAAGCCTTTCCCCGTCTTCAGAAAGCAGGTCGAAGAATACAGGTTAACCTTCTATACTGTCAGGATGTGGAATGAACCTAAGCATCGATTTACTTTTATCAAATGGACTTGCACCTTGTAGAGATGCCCCAAATCAAAACTTTGCTAACAGCATCCAACAACCCAATGAATAGAGAACTTCAGATTTCTGCTCCTGTCAATATCTGGGATTAGTGCTACTGTTCCATTCTCTGGAGCCAATCTAGGCCTCACAAATGGACTGAAGAAAAGCATCGTGTTCCACTTCTCTGAACCATTTGTGCCATGCTTTCATTGCATTGTTTCCTCATTCAAACACATGTCTGCGTATTTACCAAATCCTCGTGTCCCATCATGCTGTTTAGCTTAAGCATCTCATCATGTTGTTTAGCTTAAACGGATCATCTGAGGCTGAAATAAGTTGCTTACAAACATAGGCTGGCTCTTCCATTTTTAGTTGCCATGAAGAGGCTTTACTATTGGGAAATGAGCAACTGTTGTCATGCTGCTTTCTCTCACTGAGTATAAAGTACATCCATTTTAGTAACCATGGTTATTACCAAAATTGTATCCGTTTGAATTATCTGCATGTCTCCTTTTTCAAGGAAAAGGACTGACGAGCATTCACTCCCATGCCTGAGTTCCATTTTTAATCCAACAGTGCCTATTCTAAAAATAGATATGGATATACTTTTCATCATCTGCCACTTGCTTTCTCACCTGAAATCTAAAAAACAATTGGGCTCAAGACTCTGTGTTCTGGTCAAGCAGGACTAACAACTAGAAACACACACATTTATTTCACTCTTGCTGCCATAGTAACAGACCACTTTTCTCCAAGCTCCTAGATATCTAGGTACTCCTCACACATGCTCACCAACTTCCTGGGAAGTAAGTAGAAAAGAGTGGCAGGTTAGAACATACCTTTGAGATAAATAAGGTACCATTCTCCCCAAATCAAGATATGTAACTGTTCTTCCCCTTATCCCCTGTCTCTCACTGCAGAAGTCACTGATCCTTAACCAAACTGGCTACAAACCAGCAATGGCTGGATGAGCTACTGTACTGTGTGGTCGAGGAGCCAACGTGGCAACCATGTCAGTGCATGCTGCAGGCAAAGTCGCAAGGAAGCAAAATACAGCAGATGAGCAAAGACATAAAAAATAAAAATAAAAAACAAAAAAAAATTTAAACCTCTATTTTTATTCCAAGTAAAGAATTAAGAGACATCTTTTACTATTTGGTTATACCAGTTTCTAAATCTAGACACTAAAACTTGTATCTGTATCCAGCTGATTCAAGGGGTACCTTCCTTCTTAGGATTTTTAAGTGCAATGCCTTAAATACCTATAATCCTTTAGCAATTTTAAACCCTTTCACAAACCTGATCTTATCTGATCCTTGCAACAAGCCTCCATAGAAGTTTCTGTGAATGGTTGGTGCATTTTATAAATAAAGAACCTGAGGAGCCAGCATTAAATATTTTCCAAGATCAACTTCTTAACTCTCAAAGGAGTACTTTTAAACTTTGCCAGCATTTACCAAAATTGATTCTGTAGAAAAACAATCATGTGAGATCCTTCATGAAAAGGGTATTACACAACATATATTCAAGCCTGCAGAAATCCTGAAAATAAACTCCTTAAACGGTTTAACTCAAAATTTCCTTAACTTATTGTGTTAAAACAAACAAACAAACAAAAAACCCATTTGTTGCTTAAAACCTTTAAACATCTCCTAAAATTGCTTCATAGGTCATATTTTAGAACTTTTTGAGCTCCTCAAGGACCAAGACAATATCTTATTTAATAGTGTGTTTGGGTGATATTATGGGTTGAACTGTGTGTCCCCTCCTAAATTCATATACTGAAGTCCTAACCCCCACAGGCTCCCCCCACCATACCTCAGAATGTGACCTTATTTGGAAAGAGGGTCTTTGCAGATATAACTAGTTAAGATGAGGTCATACTGGAGTACAGTGGGCCCCTAACCCAATGGTGTCCTTAGGAGAAGGAGAAAGACAGATATAAACACACACACAAAGAGAACACCATATGAAGATGGAAGCGGAAATCAGGATGATGTAGCAGAAGTCAAAGAACGCCAAACATTGACAAGAAAAGAAACATGGAACCAATTCTCCTTCACAGCTCTCAGAAAGAATCAACACTGCTGACCGCTGGATCTCAGACTTCTAGCCTCCACAACTGGGACATGGTAGATTTCTACTATTTTAAGCCTCCCGGTGGGTAGTACTTAGTCACAGCAGCACTGGGAAACCAACAGAGGTGGCAAGTACATAGTATTATCATTTATTTCACAACTGCACCAAATAGTTGCTGTCTCTATTCAGGGCTATGGGTATGGGGGAGGATAATGTCCCCATTCTCATAGAGATGACATTCTGGTGAGGGATATAGAAAACAAATAAACAAACAAACAAATAAATGTAAAATAGAATTTGTCTCCATTTGTGAGAGGAAATGAGGGTCAGAGAAACCTCCCCCAAACAGAGTGTGTTTCATCCATGAGCACAACAGGGAATCCCAGAAGGCCCATTCCCCTTAGGATACAACCATATGTCCTGCCAGGGCTCAAAAGCACCACCTCCAAATTGTATGTAGCTAAGTAACATGAAATTCTTTTTTCTGGTTCTTGCTTGCCAAAAAATATGAGATCTTGGCAGAATGTAAATACAGGATTTGAAGTTAGGGAACCTGGGCTGTGTTTCTGTGATTTGCTTGCTGTGAAATCCTGGATACATTACTTTACACATCTGAGTCTCAGTTTTCTTATTTGCAAAATAATACGTACTCCATAGGAGTATTGTAAAGAATGACTGGTAATAAAATAAAACAGTTGCAATTTAAATGTATTTCCTCTGAATCTTTAGCTGGCCCCATCACATAGGTTCTAGACTTTTCTCACATAAATCTGTAGTTTTTGTTTTGTTTTGTTTTTGTGTTTCCTGGTTGGTTTTTGTTTGTTTCTGGTTTGGGTTTTTGTTTTTATTTGTCTCTAGATGCCTAATATATCTATCTACTCACAGGTTCAGGGCTTGTAACCACATTTGGATGTCAAGGCAGGAAGTTGTTGTTCTTTATGTTTCATGAAATGTCTACTAGTACCTCTACGTTCCCACACCTCCACACCTCCCCCATCACAAACACATAGACAGATAATTGGGGCCAACAGGCTTTTTCCCTTGAGAGTGACTCACTGTAGGGCTGACAGGGTTGTCTAAGTAATACGGGCCTCCACACATATATAGATACCTGATACCATCTGCTTTTCCCAAATGCTGCTGCTCCCAAATGTATTATGCCTCGCTGCTCACTCGTGCCCAGAAACCTCTCAGTACATTCTCCACTCAGTGGCTATTCATTTATCTATTGATGGACACTTGGGTTGCTCCCCTATCCAGCTAGGCTATGAAGTATTTGAGTCCTTGAAGTGAAGTTTTGTCAAAATTCTTGTCAAGGAATATTAGTGATATTTTTCAATGCTTCGAGCAGTTTTAATCTACAAGTCATAAAAGAAATTGTAAAACCTGTTTAAAAGTAATTGCTGAAATTTCCTAGATTTTTATTTAGAATCATAACATTTTCAGTTAAAGTCAAACACTTCAGAGAAATTAGATTTTCATATTATTACTTTAATAAATCAAAGCTTTATTTTAAAATCTTTTGTAACCCCTAAATAATCTCTTGTGGGTTTAAACTGCCATCCAGGACACCAGAAGAACCTGAATGTTTTATCATTTGTCATGATTCCTACATGCCCACAGACATTTTCGGTTTCCCTACCAACTATCAATTCTGATTATAGTAAATAGATTTTACACAAGACCCACGGAGTCAGCCCAGAAGCCACAGTGGGGAGTTGCTAGATTCACATTTGTTTTGGCTGTAGGGGTATAGGAAGGTAGGACGTACAGACTTATAAGGGACTCTGGAGTCAGAGGGCCTGGATCTGAAATCTGCTCCACCACATACTATCATCTGAGACTTCTGGCAAGTTATTTAACTGCTCTGTGTCCAGTTTCATCACCTCTTTAAGTTCCATATTTAATTCATAAGGTGTTTGTGAGGTTTACATCCTGCCACAGACTTGACGTATTTTCCTCAGCACCCGACACATGATTAAGGTTCAGTAAATGTTGGCTGTTGTTTGCTGCTATTTATTATTATTATCATTAGCAAAAAAAAAAGAAAAAAAAAGTTCATGGACATCAATTTCACTTGGTTTAAATGATTGTCAAAATTTATCATGAAAACAATTTGGGAGACTTGTAAATATACCTTTCTATATTTTAATTGCTATGACTTTCCAGGATCCCCAGGGCTGATGATTTAGCCTGAGGAAAATACCTGGTTTAAAAAGAAATGAAAAGAAAAAAGCATGTGGCACGAATCTCTGGTTTCAGGTTTAAACCCTAAGGCCCTGCCATGTAGATTCTCTGGTTTCAACTACTTGGGGTATTAGCAATTAACAGACTAAAGTCTTGCTGTTTTTTGACATTTGTTTGAAGAACAAAAACAGCTTTAATGGCTTTGCTGGGATTGTACAGGAGCCTCTCTTGAGCCACTTGCGCTTGAATGTGAAGACTAATATGGGGAGTGAGAAGTATTTCTAATCGTTGCTTCCGCTGGCATAATAGCAATTACTTCCTTAGCCCTTGCTCTGGGCCAGCACTGTTCTTCATACATTGACTCTTTTTTTTTTTTTTTTAAAGATTTTATTTATTTACTTGACAGAGAGAGAGATCACAAGTAGGCAGAGAGGCAGGTGGGGAGAGAGAGGGGGAAGCAGGCTCCCTCCTGAGCAGAGAGCCCGATGTGGGGCTCGATCCCAGGACCCTGAGATCATAACCTGAGCTGAAGGCAGAGGCTTAACCCACTGAGCCACCCAGGCGCCCCCATACATTGACTCTTTTAAGTATTGTTAGGAGATACTGCTTTAGAGACACTAACTTTATTCACTTGTTAGTATTTTTACCCTCCGCGAGTATTTCGAAACAAGGGTTTCAAAAAATATCTAGGCTAAATAAAATCCCACAGAGCAAACATCTCCTAGGCTGATAAGAGTAAGAGGGCACAAAATGGTCAGTCTGGTGATTATTAGAGGTCAGCTATAGCTAGTAAAGAGTATGAAGCTGAGAAACAGACCCGACTTTTATCAATAAATTGCAAGACACCAAAGTGGTCACCGTGACTCAGATCCAGTCTGCACACAGGGAAGCTGAACTCAAACGTGCCCCTTTGTTCAGAGGAGCCATTTTTCACTTATTCTTCCCTCTGCCCTCCAGAGAAAGAGAAAACCCAGGGGAATTTTTGTGTCAGGAAATGAAAAATGCTCTGACTTTTCCTAAAGACTGAAGGCATTTATTTAACTAACCTGTGGTTAACATATATATGGTCAATCAGGGTTAGGGAGAAAGTGAGGTCTCTCAAATCCTACACAAAGAGCTGTAAATTGTCACAGGCTCGGTGCCCCCTGGTGGAGAATGATCAAAGTCACCTTCCTTTTCCTCCTGTCTCCTAAAAAAAGTTCCTAAGATCCCATTATCCATGTTATATATCCATTTCTTCCCTGGCTTCATCTGATCTTTTTCTTTTTTTTTTCTTTAGCCACTTTTTTTTTTTTTTTTGAGAGCTAGAGAGAGAAAATGTGTGCTCATGTCCGGTGGTGGTGGTGGTCGTGGGGCAGACCCCAGGGCAAGGTTGGAGAGGGTTGGAGGAGGGGCAGAGGGAGAGAGAGAATCTTAAGCAGACTACATGCCCAGCACAAAGCCCAGTGGGAGACTTGGTCTCATGACCCTGAGACCACCACCCAAGCTCAGATCAAGAGCTGGACACTTAACTGACTGAGCCATCCAGGTGCCCATGGCCAAAACTTTTTTCTCCTAAGTTTACATTTATTTTATCTTTCTGTAATTTTGTAAACAAACTTAATTCTTTCTGGGGAAAAAAAAAATCTATCATTAGTAAACAAGGCTGAAGGTCACCCTGTGGGGCTGCCAAGGGTATTTATGGCTAGCATCCATTCTTTCTGATCAAATCTGCCAATGACTCGTCATACCAGTAATTAAATATTTTTCACATAAAATCTACCTGTGCTTTTAAAACCTTTTGTTTTTTAGGGTTCTCAAAGACTAAAAACTGCAAAGAAAATCACCCCAAAATTGAAAATACATATCTCAACTATATTCATATATATTGTATAAAGTATCTGTGGGTTTTTTAAAAAGATTTATTTATTTTAGAGAGAAAGAGAGAGAGAGAGAGTGCACAAGGGCTGGGGGAGGGGGAGCAAAGGGAAAGGGAGAGAGAGAGAGAGAATCCCAAGCAGATTTCCTGCTGAGCACAGAACCCGACAAGGGGCTCAATCTTAAGACCCTGAGTTCATGACCTGAGTGGAAATCAAGAGTCAGATCCTTAACTGACTAAGCCCCCCACGAACCCCCAAAGTACCTGTGGTTTATACTAACAGCCATGATGTTGTGTTCTGAACTCATCAATGTCATCTCCAAAACCTCTATAATCACTCAAAATGATTATAGAATTGCTGAAAAATAGGAAGATTCTGAATCTCTGATATGACTACAACTCATGATTACCCTCAGGCCAAGTCCCATCCAGGATCTACAGAAGTAATTTTCCCATGTCTTTTAAAAGAGATCTCACTGATTATACCTACATGATAATAGTACTGGCCTGGTCACTGTTGGTTTGCTGAAAACAAAAATTATTTTCAAAAGAAAGTTTAAGAAAAAGAGATTTGGGTGCTTATAAAATCACTGGAACTAGCTCCAAGATGGCCTTTGGGGAATGGATCCCATAAAAACACTTCAGAACTAATCTGCCAGGGGAATCGCTTCCTTTGCCACAATCAGAAAAAAAGTCAATCAGGAAACTGCTGCTAGAAATTTTGACTTCAGGAACATACTGTTTTGGCTCTGCTCCAAGTTCTACCTCTCAACACCTACAAAGCTGGTGACTGGACATAAGAATTCCACTGTGGAAAAACACAGGGTCTCCCCTCTGTTTTCTAGAAGAAACAAGAGAGGGGGAAAAAAGTAGAAATGTGGTCTCTCATTTCATGCAAGGGCATTTCATTAGCCAGATCTAATCACATCTGGACCCTTATCAGAGGAGTCCAGGAAAGAAAATTTTAGCATTCTAGCATAGTTTTACCAAGTAGAAAGGCATATTAGAAGAGCATTTTTCAAATTCTATGTTGCAAATTACTTGTGGGTGATAAATCAATTTATTTAATGGCTGTGAAATCAACTTAATTTTAATGAAATGGAATACAGTAGAATATACCCTATATAGTAAAGAAGGATTGTTTTGCAATGCCTTTTACTTCAGGGTATATGTGTGTGTGGGTGTATTGGGTTATAATGTAAAAATGATCGTATGGTCTGTAGGTCTAGGACCAAAAAAGTTTGATATTCACTCCACTACAAGGAAGGTAGAGTAGATTTTGAACACTAATCACAATATCCAGCATAAACTCTATGAAGATGAATTAATATCTAAATTAATTGTGTTAATTTTCTATGGCCGCTCTAACAAATTACCACAAATGCAATGGCTTAAAACAAATTCATTATGCTATAGTTCTATAGTTAAGTCCAGACAGGGTTTCACTGGGCTAAAATCAAATGTTAACATGGCTGCATTCCTTTCTGGAGGCTCCACAGGGGAACCCATCTCCCCCGCTTTTCCAGTTTCTAGAGGCTGCCCACATTCCTTAGCTCATGGGCCTCTTCTTCCATCTTCAAAGCCAGCAACGCCAGGCCAGCTTTATCAGGTGCCCCCTCTTTGGCTGTCTTCTGCCTCCATCATCACAGTTTAGGGACCCCTACGATTACATTAGGTCCACCTAGCTAATCCAGGGAAATCATCCTATTTTAAGGGCAGACAATGAGCAACCTTAATTCCATCTTCAACCTTAATTCCCCTCTGCCATGTAGCCAAGCATATTCACAGGTACCAGGGATTATGACATAGACAACTTGAGGGGGAGGGAACATTATTCCTTGTGCCACACTAACCCACTAAATTAAGGAACATGAGGATGTCTATGTATCCTATAAGACAGAAAGGTGCACCTGGTCTTCCAATGCAAAACTCTCTCCTTTCTGCTGCTTTCAGAATTAAGTTAGATGAGGAAAATGCAAGATATTCTTATATGACGATGCATAAAAATATATATATAATTTCATTAGTCATTCAGGATGTCTTCTGTCTGATCCTTACTATGCATAATATGGAAAATAGCTAGTTACCTTTGGTCCCTCCCCCACGCCTCCCCAGCATTAAATTTGAAATATCATTTTACTTCGCCTTAAAACTCACAAGTCCTTTAGCAAGACGACACTACACTTTATATATGTACCCCAATCCTCTCCCACCATTTTCTAGTGTTTGTGCCATATCAATGTTATCAGAGCATCACTGTCCTACTATATTGTTTCCCTCAATGTCATCACTTAGTCTCAGTTATATAGTAAATGTATATTCGATACTCACAGGCCAGTATGGAATCCATGCTCATCAATCCCTTCAGTTATCTGAGATTTCTCAGTAATGATGTTGGAAACAATAATTGCTGAGTTCTTACTTGTTTGTAAGAGTATCTACAGCATTTATGCTTGACAGTTCATTTGGCAGAATATAAAACTCTTGGCTTACACATTTCTTTCTTTGAGTATAGTAAATGTTACTATTTTGCCATAAACTGTTGCTGCAAAAAAACGAAAAAACCTGTTGTTTTAATTATGGCTCCCCCCCACCAATAAGTGACCTCAACATCTTGTCTAAAAACTTAAAAAGTTTTGTTCTTATTCTTATTAGTCCAGTAGTTTTATTAGTGTATGTCTCAGTGTTAGCTATTCTGGGACAATTATCCCATAAACATAGTGTTATTTTGAGACTCCTTTAATTTCAGGAAACTATTCTTGAAATGTAATTTTTAGGATTTTTTGTCACATTTTTTCTTTTGCTTTGTTTTGGTGGAATTTATATATGCTGCATTTTTTGTCAACATTAAATTGATCTGTAACTTTCTCTGAAGTCTTTTTTTGTTTTCCAAATGTTTATTCTTTTTGTTTTTCTTTTTCATCATCTATTCACTATTATCTGTAACTTCTTCTAATGTACTCTTTAATTCTAGAATGACTTTTTTCTTTTTTTTCTAATTAGTTTTTTCATTTGGTCAGTTTCTTTTTCAAATCTTTCTTAAAATCTAATGCTTTTATCTCTGAGTTTTCTATTTCTAATTTATGCTGTTCTTTCATACTGTCTTAAAAATATTTTAATTTCTTTCAGATTGTTTTCAGAAGAGTAATGTTTTTTTTACATGATTATCCATAAAAATGTAGTTCTGCTTAGTACTCCCTTTTTTTTATAATGAATCTGCACAAGATGTGACTGAAGTCCTTTGCTGCTGCTCATGTTCAGGTGAGACAGATTTGCCTGTCCTTTTAGATGTCCCTAAGTGCCAAGTCAGGGGATGTTAGAGTGACTTCCTTATTTTAGAGCTTCCTTTTATGTTGTTATTAAGAAATATTAACAGGGGTGCCTGGTTGGCTCAGTGGGTTAAAGCCTCTGCCTTCGACTTGGGTCATGATCTCAGGGTCCTGGGATCAAGTCCCGCATAGGGTTCTCTGCTCAGCAGGAAGCCTTCTTCCTCCTCTCTTTCTCTCTGCCTCTCTGCCTACTTGTGATCTCTGTCTGTCAAATAAATAAGTAAAATCTTAAAAAAAAAAAAAAAGAAATATTAACAAATATGGTTTCATACTGGCCTCTTCTTTGTCCCTTTCCCCCACTTCCATCTGGACTTTCTTCTCCTAGAACCCTGGTCCTGCTCCATTTGCTTTCTATTCTCAGTAGTGGGTTCTCAGGGAAAGTCTTTTTCCAGAAAGAACACATTGGTCTGTTAATTTTAAGTTCATAGGACCCAGAACTCTCCGTCACTGCCTAGACATCTCACAACTCTCGCTCACAGAAGCAGTGAGGGAGAGAGAGGAGGGCTTACAAAGCCCCCCTCCCAATATTTGCTATTATCAGAGGAGCCTGTTGAGCTTCCCACACTAAAACAGGAACATGCTCCTTTCTGACCTCTCTGACTCTCTCTTTGCCTGACTCCGCTGTCTCCCACACAGTTGCTTACATAGCATAGTTCATATGGCTATTATTGGTTTGCTCTTTGTATTTAGGAGTTCATGGAGTGGCTCATTCTTCATTTTTTTAGAAGTTTCCATATTTTTTGTTGTTGGTAGTGATAATGTTTTTTTTAATCTACTTTTATTTTTTTGCCAGTTTTTGAGGGGAATTTAGAGAGATTCAAAAGCTGTGCCATCACTATCTTGTCTTCTCTCTTGTTATTTAAATTGCACATGAAGGACTCAAAAATTCCCCTTTCCTTCACTGGTATCTTTTATAAGACCTCAGGCTCCACATATCAAAACTATCTCAGAACCACAATGAGATACATTCTTCCACCACTACATTGACTATTATTGTTTTTGAAAAGAAAGAAACAAAGACAAAGGGCTGATATCTAAGATCTATAAAGAACTCCTAGAACTCAACACACACAAAACAGATAATCATGTCAAAAAATGGGCAGAAGACATGAACAGACACTTCTCCAAAGAAGATATACAAATGCTAACAGACACATGAAAAAATGTTCATCATCACTAGCCATCAGGGAGATTCAAATCAAAACCACATTGACATACCCTTATACCAGTTAGAATGGCCAAAATCAACAAGGCAATAAAAAATAAGTGTTGGAGAGGAAGTGGAGAAAGGGGAACCCTCTTACACTATTGGTGGGAATGCAAGTTGGTGCGGCCACTTTGGAAAACAGTGTGGAGATTCCTTAAGAAATTAAATATAGAGCTACCCTGTGAACCTACAATTGCACTACTGGGTATTTACCCCAAAGATACAGCTATAGTGAAAAGAAGGGCCATCTGTACCCCAATGTTCATAGCAGCAATGGCTACAGTCACCAAACTGTGGAAAGAACCAAGATGCCCTTCAATGGACGAATGGATAAAGAAGATATGGTCCATATATACTATGGAGTATTATGCCTCCATCAAAAAGGATGAATACCCAACTTTTGTATCAACATGGACAGGACTGGAAGAGATTATGCTGAGTGAAATGTCAAGCAGAGAGAGTCAATTATCATATGGTTTCACTTATTTGTGGAGATATAAGGAATAACATGGAGGACATGGGGAAATGGAGAGAAGTGAGTTGTGGGGAAACTGGAGGGGGAGATGAACCATGAGAGACTGTGGACTCTGAGAAATAAACTGAGGGTTCTGGAGGGGATGAGGGTGGGAGGTTGTGTGAGCCTGGTGGTTGGTATTATGGAGGGCACGTATTACATAGAGCACTGGGTGTGGTGCATAAACAATGAATTCTGGAACACCGGAAAGAAATTTAAAAAATAAATTTAAAAATTTTTTAAAAAGAAAGAAAGAAAACAGAAAATAACAAGAATTGGCAAAGATGTAGAGAAATTAGAATCCTTGGGCACTACTGGAGGGAAAGTAAAATGCTGTAGCAACTATGGAAAATGGTATGGCAGTTACTCAAAAACTTGAAAAAAGGATTACCATATGATCCATAAATTTCATTTCTGGGAATTGAAAGCATCTTGTAAGATACTTGTAAACCCATATTCATAGCAGTATTATTCATAGTAGCCTAAAAATCAAAGCAAGCGAAGTGTCCTGAATGAATAGACAAAACATGGTATATGCATACAGTGGAAGAATATTCAGCCTTAAAAAGGAAGGAACTTCTAACACATGCTACAACACAAAGGAACCTTAAGAACATTATGCTACAGAAAATAAACCAGTCACGAAAAGACAAATATCGTTTAATGCCACTTACATGATATACCTGCCTAGAATTATCAAATTCATAGAGAAAGTAGAATGGTTATTGACAGGGGTTGGAAGAGGAAGGAATGAGGGGTCATTTCATGGGGATAGGGTTTTAGTTTTGCAAGATTTGCAGATTGGTTGTACAACAATGTAAATGTACTTAACCCTATTATCCTGTACAGTTAGATTAAGATGGTACATTTTATGGGCTATGTATTTTACAATTTTTAAAAAATCATTTGTTTAATTTTTTAATATTCAAGATCTGGTATGTCCTCCCCTCTCTCACGTGAGAAGCACGTACATCTACCTAGTGGCTCAAGGCAAGGAGGGGTCTAGGAGTCATTCTCAACCTGCCCGCTTCACACCCAATCCATCATCCTGTCCTGTTATTCCAGATAGCTTGGTGAACCTACCCACTTCTCTTCACCCCCACTGCTTTAATCTTCAGTCTCCTGCCTGTACTGTCTTCCTCCCACCAATGTATGTAACAATCCAATCACCAGACTTCTGCCAGAGTGTTCTAAAACAGAGAATGGATCACACTACTTCAGGGAAGTCCAAACTCCTTAAACAGGCTTACAGACAGGGACACATAATCTCATCACTGATCATCTCACCACTCCATCCATCCCTTACTTTCATTACGGCCAGTCATACCACAGACCTTGAGGCTGGACTAGGCTCCAGGTGAATCAGGTGCTCCTGGTTTTGAGAGATGTTCATATAGCTCAAGGCCATTGATTTTCTGCCCCCTTATGCTACTCAGCTATAATCTTCATTAAATGCTTTTTGATTTGTGCTGCATAGTCTTTAGCCATGATTCTCCAAGCCTAGCCGAGTACATTAATATCAAGAAAGAAGCTATAATGGAGTTTTAACAATATAATTTCCTCAGGAAAAAAAAAAAACAGAACATATTTCAGCCTCTGAAATGTTCATCTTTTTATAAAATGTAGTAATGAAAAGATAATTTGATCTTCCAGACATTCCAATCACATTTTCCATAATCTGTTCTCTTGTTCTATTGGTCTTACTTCCTCTTCATATATTAGTAATAAAAAAAAATAATAATAATAATTCCCTCCCTCATGTTCAACTCCACATTATTTTGACTCAGAAGTTTTCTTTTTCAACTTCATCTTATTTCCTTAGGTCTTAATATTTTTTCCTCTTTTATCATCTTCCATTAATCTCTAAGTCCTCTCCTTAATGCAGCTCCTCAAGGTTAATGTGCTTCCTCAAGCAAGGGAATTAGGCTTGTTGGTCTTTCTTGTCCCTCTCTTGTTCTAAGGTGTTATACTTTGTTTTTTGAGAAAAGAAATAAAGAGAAAAAAACATTCCAAATAAATTAGGGAACTGCTTACAATTGCTGAGCAAACAGAAGCTCCTAAACTCAATGATAAACTCCTAAACTCAGTGGATTTACATATAGCTTTCTTTTTTCCAGATAGCACTCTCGTGGGAACTGACAGTTTCTATTCAAATCTTTAATGCTTCTCTCCCTAATCCCCATTCTCAGAAACTCCATCCAAGCTCGAAACTTCAACCCTAAATTTCATCCTGCCAATTCACAACACTTTATCACTGGGCCTGACATTGCATCCAAGATCCAGTATTTCCAACCACAGTTAAGATGTTTCTATATGAGGGGCACCTGGGTGGCTCAGTAGGTTAAAGCCTCTGCCTTCGGCTTGGGTCATGATCCCAGGATCCTGGGATCGAACCCCGCATCGGGCTCTCTGCTCAGCAGGGAGCCTGCTTCCCTTCCTCTCTCTCTGCTTGCCTCTCTGCCTACTTGTGATCTCTGTTAAATAAATAGATAAAATATTTTTTTAAAAAAGATGTTTCTATATAAGGTTCCTGTCATTTCCATAACCACAGAATTTCTAAATTTTATTCCTCCCCCCATCTAACACCCCTACTTTTTGTTTATAAAGTTACCAAATACCCAGGTTCAAGTTATCCTACTAAGCACCTAGTATTTTTCTCTATGATATGTGCTGAGAACAGAGAAAATGGAGTATAATCCTCACCCCGAACATGTTCTTAATCCAGCCAGGAAGAGTGACAAACTGGAGGTGGGGCCCAGAGTCTGGAAATGGTCACACAGAAAGATTCCCTCCCTTAATCCCTGATAGTCAACTTTTTACCAAGTGTTACTCTATTATAATCTAATGTTTGTAAAATCCATCACTGACACCAGTCTTCTTTCCAACTTGAAATCTTGAAGTTGTATTTCCCATATTCTTCGGTAGTGAATCTGTCCAGAGTACAACCTACGCTTCTTTGGTTTTGTGTCAGCTTCATTCCTCCTCTCCACAGGGCTGCCAGGTCATCATCTCCTGTCTTGGGTACTCCAGCATACTCCTTTCAAATTGCTTCCCCTTCTTCCAAACCATCCAGGGCATCAGACTATATTTCCTACAATCCTACATTCCCAAAGCTATTCCTTGACTCAGGAACCTACTGTGGGCTTGTTCCTGTCACAGCAGGGAATCTTCAAGGCAAACCAAGGCCCCATTCTGGCTTGCCAAGCTCATTTCCCACTAATCTCCAAAACCCTACTCAGGAGTGAAAGCCACGGCTCATTTCCAAATGTGCACCTTTAATGAGCACCCTTACCCTGCCAGCTCTTGTGAATCTCCTCAAATTCTGCCTGGATTTTAAGGACAAGCTCAGGTTCTACTTCTTTTCTGACAACGGTGACCAAACCTAATTGTCCTTTCTCTGACTGCACCCAGAGCTCTACTCCAGATTCTGCAGATCACCCAAGGCCCTGGTTAGAAATGGTTTTGTCTCCTGTATTGTAAAGATAAAAAAGCCAATCAGTAATGCTTTGTCTTTTTTGTCATATAAACCTTTTAGCAAATTTTGGTTTTCTAAATCGGGTAAAAAAGAAGGAGAAATGGCCCAGTCTTAAAAGGACAAACATTTTTTAACTTGAGGTATTTGAGACAATATTAGGTACCTCCCAGGTTACAAATGGGAGGGAGAACACACCACCTTACCATACCAGCTCCCAGAAAAAAGATTACAGTAATAATCTTAGCCTTCCCTTCCCATAGAAGGACCTCCTGATATAATAAAAAGTGTACAGAGCTAAAGATCTGTATTCTGGTGCCAGTTCTAATAGGAGTCAACATCAGAAGTTACTTCACATCTGTGCCTCACTTTCTTCCTGTAAAATAATGAAATTGAACAAGAGGATTCTCTGAGGTTCCTCCTCATTCTCACATTTTTATGTACATGGCACTATATACATGCTGATTAATTAACCAGTGATCAATAAATAAGTCCTAAGTTGTTACTTCTTCTTGGGATAATTTTATTTTAGCAGACCTGACACTTTCAGCAAAATAAATAACTCTATACTATTTTCTCCGGCTCTTCTGGAGAAAGAATTTGGGAGACTAAAAAAGAATGCATGCTGAACCCAATAGACAGTTTCTTCTTCATAAAGCTGACATGTCTGCCCATGATTACTACCAATTATTATTATCAATAACATGACTATTAGGTAATACAAGTCACATATATAGTCATGTAAGAACAAGAATTCAAACATTTAAAAAAAAAGAATTCAAACATTTTCATTTCAAAGCATCCATTGGTCCAACTATAACTCAAAGTTGTTTCTGGGTCCACAAATAACACTATTGGTTAAGTAAAGACGTTCTTGTGATTCTTTTTCAAAAACTGTTTGAGAGCTTCCTGCCATAGTCATGGAGGTTGTAGGAGCTCACTAATTACTGGCCCAAGGACCAGGAGGTCAGAAAATTAAAAAAAAAAAATCTGACTAAAAATGTCACAGCAACTTTGCTTTATCTAGATAGCAGAAAAAGCCAATGGAAGCAGGTGTTCAAACTCTGAAGAACAAGCTTCCAGAGAAGCAGTAACCCAAGGGCTGAGTAATGCCTCCTAAAAAATGAAAGACTCAGTGACCCACAGGGGAGAATATCCCAGCCTGAAGGTAAAGGGCAAGATGTTACATATTTTACCGGAGTGGCAGGTACAGCTACTACAGAGAAAAGCCATCTTGTTGAATCAGATCTTTCTTTATCATCCTTATGTTACAGGGGTGAGATCATGAGCATAAAACAAAGGAAATTGTGAGAGAATATTTTCAATCAAGAAGCACTCAGTGAAGCATGTAATTAAGTGGAAAACTGTCAGTGATTGCTTATTGTATCTGCACAGGACAGGACATTGGTTTAATGGCTTTATATAAATGGGAAAAGACAACTTGGTAATTGACTTAGTACAACAGTAGACAATGTAGAAAAGATACTTCTGGAGGCAATAAGGTATTGAGTACAATCTTAGGGGTGCTAAACATTTAGGAATACTGAACTGAAAAATGTATAGAATTGATCAGATATTATTCTTTAACTAATATGCATATTTTAAAACAATAATGATTTTCCAGAGTTTATAAAATTGGCTAACCTGATCATAAACAACTAAGTTCCTCTCTTCCATTTATACCAACAAGCCACTTTTTTTCCTTCATTCTAGAAGAGTTTGAATAAAGCTTCTCTGAACAGTCTTGCAAAACCAGATGTAATGTATTAAAGGAGAACAGGAAATCAGGAAAACCTTAAACCTCAGGCAAGTGCTCATATTCATTCTCTCTTCATAAACCATATAAATGCCTCTTTGTCCTAGAAATTAAACCCACTGTAACTTCAAAAGACAGTGTAAAATTTTTAAGAAGGTCAGAAATTTTGTTGCATCTACATCTACCTATAAATAGATCATTGACTACATACTGGAAATATTTCAAAATATAGAAGAGCTTGTTGTGGTATGAGGAATTGAAAGCTTCGGCTGCTCTATAATGTCTCAAACTAAAGAGAAAGGGAAAAAAATGAGGTGACATCAAAACTCAGATCCTGAAAATAATGATATCATGATGAAGTCATGTTAAAACTTCCCATTCTAACCTAAGAAGCAATAATCAAGTAGTAAAGATGAATGTGGTAGAAAGAGTAGTGGCACATGAGAGTGAATAGGTATGAGAGCTATGTAGCATGGGATCCCTGTCCTCTCTCCCTCCCCCTTCTTCAAGACTTCAATTTCTTGTTCTTTTGCCCCATGCCAAAAATTAACTGCTGTTAGTTGCAGTGAGAATAGATTCGTAGAATACAGACTGCTAGTGAAGGGAAGATGATAAGGAGGGCCTACTGCTTCACAATATGAATCCATTGTGTAGTAAACAAAAGTAGAGAACTAACCAGCCAAAAAAAACCCAGAAAAGATCATGTAATATGGAAATAACTGTTAAGTTACTCTTCACCCCTTAATTTCACCACCATAGAGTTTTTCCTGTGTTTTTTTTACTTTTCATTGAGTATAATTGACACGCAAAGTTATAGTAGTTTCAGCTGTACAACATAGTGATTCAACTTCTGTACGCTATGCTGTGCTCACCAGATACCTACCATCTGTCACCATAAAACCCCATTATGGCATCATTGACTATATTCCCTCTACTGTGCCTTTTATTCCCATGACTTATTCATTCCGTAACTAGAGCTTCTCTTGTATCTTCACAGTGGGATAAAGAGAATTGGTATTTATTTGACAAATGTTTGTTATTATTAGAAATACCTTGGCTATTACAGAGATAAAACCTGGACTCCCCTAAAAGGATCTGTACTTTAATTTTAAAAATTCAGACTCTCCTTCCTAAGAAATTATGTCTTCTGGCTTCCACATCACCCTCTTATTCTGCACTCACTTGTCCAAGCACATCATTTTTGTGTCCATTCTAGTGCTTTTTCACTAGCTTTTTCAAACTTCTTATATACAGGGTATCCTTGTAGCCTTCTTCAAAAATTTCAACTACCATGGGTTTTTTGCAGTTTACTTACCAATCTAGTATACCAGAACCCAAGTATTTATTAAATTCCATTTCCTTATTTCCATTGCATTCTGGACCATCTCTTCTTGGCTATCCCAAATCATCTCCCCCTCAAAATGTCTAAAAAGAAACTATTTTCCTGTTTCCTGTATTCTTTTCCCTTTTTCTACTCTCTTAGTTTTATTTCTTCCAGGGCAAACCCCAAGACAAGAATTCCAGTGCAAATAGTTTGCTTGGAAGGTGATCCGGAAAAGACTGTTCAGGAATTGGAGTAGTGAGACCAGAAAGGGAAGGCAGTAAAAAGGCTTAGTTGTCAAACAAGTTGCCACTGTGGGAACCCAGGGCTGTTTCCCACCAGGGAAATCTGGGAGTAGAATAGGAGCCTCAGAGTAAGCCCATTTATGGTGCAAGTGTGCCAAGGTATTTACACAGAACTCTTGTCAAACAGTGGGTAAGGGTTGTCACTAGGACATAATTTTCCAGTATTTCCCATCTCCCTGGCCCTTGTCACCAGAGAAAGCCCTCAAGCTTTGGAAAACCCCTTCAGCTGGAAGATTGTGTGCTATGGTTATGAGTAGAGCACCAGCAAGTTCTGCTGACTCTTTATTCTGCATCTTGACCAATGGCACCACACCACCAGTGACCCTTGCTGGAAACTTTACAATCAGCTATGATTTCTCCCTCTTCTTCATCCCCCACACTCACTCAGAAACCAAGTCTTATTGATTTTACTCCCATCTTAGTGTTAACTTTGTTTCCCTTCCTCAATCCTTATTCTATTGTCTTACTTCAATGCGTCAATGCCTCTTCTAAAATATCGTCATGAATGGATCCCATCTGGTCTTTTGTTCTCCAGGCCCTTCCTCTGAGCTGCCAGCAGAATCGCGCATCCTTTACACTACTCTTGGAGGGATAATAAGAGTAATAACAGCCAACACATACTAAATGCTCTCTCTGTGCCAGGCACTGGACTAACTATGTTACATGCATTAGCTCACTTGATCCTCAAAACAAACCTGTAAGGTGATGCTTTATATTCCCATTCTACAGATGAGGTCACTGAGGCTTAGAGAAGCTAATAAAGTCAGAGCTGATAAGATCAGAGAAGGAGTCTGACTCCAGAACTCTGGTGCTTGACAACCATCCAATATCACCACCGCACCCAGTCATCTGTTTAAAATGCAAATCCACTTATCTCCTGCCTCAATTAAAAGCTCAAATCCATCAATGGTTTGCTAACACTTTAATGATTGAAGTCTTAACTTTTAAGCATGATATGATATCATGTCATATACTGGCCTCATGTTCCCTTTCTGGCTTATCTTTATTCACCTGGCCTCACATAATATTAGTTCATAAATTTAAGCCACAAAGAACAGGAAGCAGAGTGTTTGACTAAAACATGGGATTGCTTTGAGGAGAGTCAGAGAAGATAAGCCCCTGTTCATATCACAGAGGCCTTCTATAAATCACTAGATCAAAGAAGCTATATATCTTTCCAAAAGGCATCCACCTGCCCCAGCCATCAACATTTCTGAAAATGTGGTCAGGACTTTCAGCCTCACATGGTCAGGAATGGCCTGAGGCAGCTGGGAGGCTGGCTGACCTACAAACCTGATGACTAAACCCTTACAGTCACCAGTGGGTATTGTCTGGCTTCCCGCTGTTGGTTTCACTCGCCTCCCTAAACACTACCCTTCTCTCCAGCCATTCCAACTGTTTCTTGTCCTACTAGGTCATTTCCTGCTGCCCACATTGCCCTTTCTCTGTTCGGATCTCAAAAGAGACTCAATGTCTGTCAATCAGCGCTGCCCTGTATTCTTATGAAGTCTTTTCCTTTTCCCCTGAAGGTAGATAGAGCCTGAGTACAGAAGGGGATAGAAGGCGTCTTACATGTGACTGAATGCCCTTCAGCACCCAGAATATAAATGATTTGCAGCAGACAACTGAATGGATGGGTTAGATGGCCTATGAAAATTCTTTCCAAGCCTGTGTTATTTTAAACCCGAATGTTCTCACAGTTTGAATGTATGGGAACATGTAGTAAATTACACATATCACTGTTGAAAGAATATTAAATTCTGAAGGTCACCTCAGGTCTAATTAATAATAAGCAATAGGCTATATTTCACATATGAAAGTGACCCACTATCAGTAAAGCAAACATTACAAAAGTTAAATATTCACAGGGCTAGCATTATCAAACTAAGTGGTATTATGGGTGGTTAATATTGCACAGGACAATTCTGTTATCCTTTCAGCAGAATACTAATCGCCCACCACACCCCTGCCAGCTTCCCTGCTCCACTGCCCCTTTATGATTTTGCAGGATATAGACACAGTGAGGCCCATTTCCCTGACAAGGGCTAAAAAATGTCAGTAGGTAAATAAGAAAATTAGATTTCAAAGAAGAATTTATTTCCCGATGTTGAAAGTATATGGAGACTGTTGTAGTTTTGTTGTCTATTCACACCGTTAATCTGTTCATGTGAGGTGATTAAAACTTTCTCCCCTTAACAGAGAGATGGATATGAAATTATATTTTCAGCGTGGAGTCACTAACTTATCATTGACGTGGGCAAAAGAATAACGTTCAGTAGAGGCCATATATTCCTGCTGTGAAATGTTATGCAGCACAGAAGTGGGAGAAATGGAGATGGGCCTTCATTAAAACCATGATGCCAGCCAATGGCTGGAGATGGAAGGCAGCTTCCTACACAAGAGAGAACTTTAGGGATGAGTAGGAGGAAGAAGCTCTCGATGGCCAACTCACAGCAGTACCCTGCAGCATAATTAAATCAGCTCCAAGTTTCTTTGGTTCAAAATCAATTTTAGGGAAAATTCTGTTTCAGTGAAGATAACTCTAATCCCCTGGGATGTTTCTGCTAACATAAAGTCCATTATCAAAATACACACTTAGCAAACCAGACTAAGTGATTCTTTTTTAAAGTATGGTTCTTAGAAACAGGGTTTTACTTGTTTATTTTGGTTTATTTATGGTGATGATACTCTTATTATTTCTAACTTTATATGCATTGCTAATGTGAAATTATATATACTTGAAAGACGTAATTTTTATATTTAATAATATGATTTAATAACAATAATCTCGGCCTCAAATTCCATATGATACTCACAAAGATGGAGAAGTTAGTATATGAAAAATTAAAGAGAAGGAGAGCATAAGAATGTTTTAAGTAGCTATCTTGTAGGCTGGTATCAAACATAGACTGAAAAATTATTTTGAAAACCTAAAGATAGTCACTAGTAGAATGATGTATACCTTCCAAATAACCAGAAAGATTAAAGTAAATAAATCATAGTTTATATAGAAAATCATTTGGAAAAACTATTTAGAAATATTAAATGCTTATATACTTAGAAATCAATTTCAGCCATGATCCAGCAACTTCATTTCTAGGAGCCCAACTGAGAAAATAATCACTGATGCACAATGGTTGGAAAAGATTGGGGTGGGGGCGTGGAATCTATCTGTGATGGACTATGGGGACCATGAGAATGTGCCTTATAGACCACCAACCATGGGAAATAAAATTGACCAGGGGCCACCTGGCATTTTGAAATCCATTACTGAATTTGCACATAGGCCACATCCTCTGAGGCCTGCTTCCAGCTAATGATCAAAGAGGGTACTAGGACAGATCCATTCCTGGTCAGTCTGGCATGGCGGTGTGATGGTTATTCTAGCCCTCCCCAACTCCCTTCCTATTTTCTCTCACACAGGAATTTCTAACAAAACACTTGCAGGTTTAATCACGTTTGTCATCTGCTCCTGGGAAAACCCAGACTAAGACACATTAAAAACCTGTTTTGAAAAGATAACCTCACTTCACACTCTTAATTTTAAAGTAAATTCTCACAAAATATTACATTTCAAAAAAAGCAAGATGCAAACTCCATGCCCAAAGTTAGCCAGATATTGTGGAAAAATAAAAGAAAAAGACACATTCACATGAAGATACATAGATAATGGAAAGCATAGAAAGATATCAGTGTTAAAAGTGACTCTCTGGGTAGAAATTTTATGATGGTTTTAATTTTCTTTTATGTATTTTTCTGAATATTGTAAATTATACAAAGTAATAATTCTTTGAATTTTTTTAAAGATTTTATTTATTTGACAGAGAGAGATCACAAGTAGGCAGAGAGGTAGGCAGAGAGAGAAAGAGAAAGAGGAGGAAGCAGGCTCCCTGCTGAGCAGAGAGCCCAATGTGGGGCTCAATCCCAGGACCCTGGGATCATGACCTGAGCTGAAGGCAGAGGCTTTAACCCACTGAGGCACCCAGGTGCCCCTTTTTTTAAAATTTGAAACATGAACATCACAGGACACTTGGGTGGGTCAGTCAGTTAAGCATCCAGCTCTTGATTTTGGCTCAGGTCATGATTTCAGGGTCATGAGACAGAGCCCTGTGTTGGGATTAACACCTGGCATAGAGGCTGCTTAAGATTCTCTCGCTCCTTCTACCCTTCCCCTACCCCACTCCACCCCTATCCCTGCTCACACGCTCTTTCTCAAAAAAAAAAAAAAAAAAAACACCACATTTTTAAAATTTAGATTTTATAGAAACGTAAACAAAATGCAATTTGCTGCTACAGACCAAATGCTTTTATCGCCTCAAAAATTCATATGTTGAAACCTAATCCTTAATGTATTTATATTTGCAGGTGAGGCGAGGCCTTTAGGGTAATTAGGTTCTGAGGGAAGAGTCCTCATGAATGAGTGCCCTTATAAAAGAGACCCCAGGGAGTTCCCTTGTCTCCTCTGCCACGTGAGGATATAGGAAGAGATGACCATCTATGAAACAGGAAGTAGGCCTTCACTAAACAATGACTCTGCCCATGCTTTGATCTTGGACTTCCCAGTCTCCAGAACTGTGAGAAATATATTTCTGCTGTTTAATCCATGCAGTCTGTGGTACTTTTGACATAATAAACTGAACAGACTAAGATATTGGCTAAGCATTAAAAATTGATAAATTGAGACATATGATGCTTTCCTTAAAAAAAAAATCAGGGACGCCTGGGTGGCTCAGTTGGTTAAACAGCTGCCTTCGGCTCAGGTCATGATCCCAGCGTCCTGGGATCCAGTCCCACATCCGGCTCCTTGCTCAGCAGGGAGCCTGCTTCTCCCTCTGCCTCTGCCTGCCTCTCTGTCTGCCTGTGCTCGCTCCTGCGCTCTCTCTCTATCTGACAAATAAATAAATAAAATCTTTTTAAAAAAAATCAAAGGTTTTTCATTGGTTTATTTTAAAAATTGGAACTTCAAAGAGAAAGGTAGGTTCTTTGATTCCTCAGTACTTTGATGAACTTGAATATATGTGTTGGAATCACTGTCTTCTTGATAAAACTATCTACAGCAAGTAAATGAACAAATAAACGTGCCACTCTTGGGGGAATCTCTAGAAAAGAAAAAAAAAAGACATGGAAACCTTGCTCTTAATTTAAGGCAAAATGGGGTTTTCTACCAAGATTTTACTTCATTATGAGTTAGAGAGAGGACTTGTTTTTGAAAGTTTGGCGGGGGATGGGGTAGGTGGAATGTGTGTGTGTGATTGGGAGAGGTGCTTTCTGGAGCAGATATAGAAAATATAATTTCACTTTCAAGCCAACTCTGACAGATGTAGTAGCTATCTAGGTTGAAAAGGATTCTGAGGCAGTGTATGATTTAGCTGAGAAGAGTGATCAGTGAATGATGTCTGCTTAAATGTGGAGGGGAATGTATTTGTCATCTTTGGGGTGATATGATAGGCAAGGTACCATTAATCTAGTAGTTTTTCTGTCAGTGCCTTATGCGACTGCTATGTGAAAACTCTATTTATTTATTTATTTATTTATTTTAAGATTTTTTATTTATTTGACAGAGAGAGCAAGAGATCAGAAGTAGTCAGAGAGAGAGGAAGGGAAGCAGGCTCCCTGCCGAGCAGAGAGCCCGATGTGGGGCTCGATCCCAGGACCCTGGGATCATGACCCGAGCCGAAGGCAGAGGCTTTAACGCACTGAGCCCCCCAGGCGCCCCGTGAAAATTCTATTTAATTTAAGTTCTGTCATCCTATTATTGATTAAAATCCTTATGTTCTTATGTTTTATTGAAAGCATGTTGATTTTGAGGTTAGTTTGCAATACAGACTAAAGCAGTTGAGGAGTTGATGATACAGAGTAGATTATTGGTTGTAGCCTGTAAATAACCTCAGAACCATGAACATTTAGAAACTAATGAGCTATGTTTTGAAAACTGATCATCTTTATGTGTGTAAAAATTTTTTCTTCATTTTCACACCATACTAAAATACTGTTTATAATATAAATTGCCTAGTTGCAGTTGTACCATTTGAATTTTTTAATATATGTCGTGTTTTGTTTTGCTTACTTTTAATTCAAACATGTTGATGGACTGTGACTTAACAAAGAATACTACAACTACCCAGGTGCCCCCAGAATGAGGGTATTTTATTTGTTGTTATTATTATTATCCAGGATGGAATCTAGAAGTATTAGCATTCATCTCGGTGTCAAAACAGGATCTCCAGCATTTCACAGTGTGGAATATGGACTAGCTCATCAGAATCAGATAGAGAACTTCTTCACAATGCAGCTTGCTGGTCCTCATGCTCCACTTTCTCTAACAAAATCACTGGGAGCTAGCGTCTAAAAATTTACATTTTTAACAAGCATACCAAATAAATCTCAGACATACAAATTTGAGAACTATTGACTATTCCGAGGCACTCTCCCTACTTTGCCATTACCACTATTATTGTCACCGAAAACACCAGCAGCACCTAGATTATCCTCTATTCCAAACATAATTCTCCAGATCAACTCCTGAGAAACAGGTGTGCTTACTCCTAACCCTGAATATTAATAATCCTCCCTAGAGATACCATCAATAGGCTCCAAAAAAACTTGGAAAAGTGTTGCTAGTAGGTTTACTTAAAACTAGGGGTTTCTGAACTCTTGTGTTCTTACTAGCAAAATTTGTATTCTTTTGGAAACTGAGGTACCTTTCACATAGATGTGAAAATAGCTTGAGAAGCATTTCCATTTTGATGGATATGAATTATGACAGATACTTTTTATAAATCTGACCCAAAAGGTAATAGTAGCAGTAGGACTAGGAATATCCGTGAATAACAATTGCCTATATTGACTGCTTTCCTTATATCAAGCCCTGTGTGCTTTGTATTAAAATATCTTTGCATTTGCCCTATATATATCTGGGTGGGTAGTTGTATTTAGATCTTGAAGTTTAAACTGTTTCTTTCACACACTTTTTACAGTGTTTTTCCCCAGGCAAAGCACTTGCCCCTTCACATCTTGTCCCACACTCTTATTCCAAACAGCAAAATATAGATTTGAAGGAAGCCTTTCTCCTTATGATTCTCAACTGAAATACTGTCATTTTAAATGACACCATATCAGCAAATCCAAAGGAAGATACCTAAAAAGAAAGTGTCATTTAGGATGATTTATGGCATTGGTTATTCTTGGCTAAGGTAGGAAATGCCATATAACAAGGAATGTCTTGGCTAAGGTAGGAAAAGACATATAACAAGGAATGCTGTTTCCTGATTCATCAGGCTTCCAGGCTATACCAAGACTCTTCCTTCCATTGAGAACCCTATGAATTTCCTAGTAGTTACTGCAGTGGCTGAAATTTTGGTCATTTGACACAGGGAAAAAATTTATTTAAGGTTTTGAACATACACCAGCTCCGGTTAAAAAAAAAAAAAAAGACAGATGACTCCATGAAATACACAACAACAGCAGTCTGTAGGGTCTTTTGAAAGTTAAAGAATGTGAGAGATCATCACGGTACCATTTGGCCCCTGAGGTTATGAGTCTGTCAACATTTCATTTCCTGGCTTCTATATTTTTTTTCTACTTGGACAACACTTGTGTCCTACACTATAGGAAAAAAAGCTTTATCCAGAAAACTGCCTTTTCAAAAATTTATTTATTGTATTTATCAGGGGATCACCAAAAAAAAAAAAATGTTGTGTTTTCTTTTAAGATTTTATTTATTTATTTGAGAGAGAGAGAGAGTAAATGAGAGAGCATGAGAAGGGAGGTCAGAGGGAGAAGCAGACTCCCCGTGGAGCTGGGAGCCCAATGTGGGACTCGATTCCAGGACTCCAGGATTATGACCCAAGCCAAAAGCAGTTGCCCAACCAACTGAGCCACCCAGGTGTAACACTTCTTTTGAAATACTTCTTTTTGCCTTTAAAACTATGTATGTGATGGGGTGGCATGTATTTTTTTTTTTAAGATTTATTTATTTGACAGAGAGAGATCACAAGTGGGCAGAGAGGCAAGCAGAAGTCGGGGGGGGTTGGGAGGGAGGAGCAGGCTCCCCACGGAGCAGAGGGCCCAATGCAGGCTCGATCCCAGGACCCTGAGATCATGACCTGAGCCAAAGGTAGAGGCTTAACCCATTGAGCCACCCAGGCGCCCCAAGGGTGGTACAGTATCAACATATTCTTTTTAATCAGGAAAATGCCCCACTTACCCCATCTTTATCTCTAACACCTCTGGTGAACAGATTCTTAAATCCCTTGAGAAAAAGGGCTTGTTAAACCTTCCTCAGAGTATTCAGTAGAGAAGATGGAACTAGAGATGGAGTCAGGGTCCCAAATGAGAGCTGAACAAGTGCTAAGGGCACAGACCTGGGAATCAGGAATTCTGGGTTCTGATTCTACCACTAACAAGCTGTGAGATCCTAGGTAAGACTGGATCAATCCAGCCAAAATCTCTTCCAGCCTTTGAGGGTGGAATGCTGCTGTAGAAACACACCCCGCCAGCTGGCATGTTTCCAAATGCTGTCTCTGTCCTCAGCCAAGCCCTCACTGGTGTTAAGTGATATGCTACCATCGGGAAGGGAAATACTGAAGAGTTCAGATTAAAACAGAAAGACGGACAAATGGGTTATAAAAGTGAGTAAGATGTCAAAGAAGAGCTTGTTTAGAGAACATGGCATTCACACTACCTGATGCATGAAGCTCAGTCTTTTGCCATCCATCCTGAGGGCCATTTCATTCTTGATGAGATAACTGACCCGAGGGACTCCATGGACACGTGTCAGGTGGCTGGGCATTCCCTGGAACTGTGGGAAAAATTAGGGCTTTTTTGTGAGGAAAGGAATCATCTTTAACCTTTAACCACATCTTTAACCTTTCCATAGATGTTCATGACCAAAGTTATATTTATATACTATATAAGGAGAGGAAAGTGACACCTTTTTCCCACTAGCCTGGAAGATAGTCTTTTCATCTTTGAATCTATAGTTCTATGCATGATATACCCTCCATCTGATATGCACTCAAAAAGGTTTTCATGAAAGAACTGAATGGATTAATGAGTGAAAGAACAAATGCACAGACCTCATTCGGGAATAAGTTGCTAGGCGCTGAGAAGCATCCTGTCTGCCTTAAGTAGCATAGCTAATCAGAAGCCTCAGTTCCTCAAATGAACTGTGATCTCTGCTTCCCCACAGCAATTTGTGAACAACATCCCTCTGCTTTTCTTTCTACTAGATGCAGTGCTGAGTATTATTGCCCACGGCCAATTAACTTCAATGGAAAAATGAAATCCATCATAATACTCATTTTTCTAATGGAAAAGTTAGAAGTAATCTTCTCTGAAATAGAGATGCATGACAAAGGACTTCCTGGAATAGAGTTGAAAAAGAGAGCACTATTTCTGGACTGCCACTTTGGGGTTACAGGAGCCACTGTGGAGCCAGAGACACTTGTCCATCCAGCCACAAGCCAAAGCCTTTGGATTTCAAGTCTGCCCATTTTATTGACAGCCCATTAAACTGAGACTGCTTTGGCCCCTGCTCATAACCTAAGAGTCCAGGTGTCTTTGGATTGCTTACTGCACTTGCTGTTCCCACTCTGGTTCCATTCTAACCAGGAGCTGTCTTTTTCATGCTCCCATTGCTGATAATTCTGTTGCCCTGACCGTGTTCCAGGCAGGCCCCACTGATAGAGCTCTCAGAGCTGCCCCGGATATATGGCTATTTCTCTGCATTCTTCAGAGTCTATCTAAATGCTTATCATGCACAGGAAAGCCAAGTTCCTGCTTTCATCTTTCTACCTGCCATCCAAGACCACTGTTGGAGTCCCACCCAGAAACCAGGGAAATTTCCCGCTGATTCTGTGAAAATGCCAGTGGGCTTGTGCTGCAGGATGGCTATATAGAATCTACAAAACACTCCAACTTCTCTTTTGCAACTTCTGTGTGTATACCAACTTTTTAAAAATTTAAAGCTCTGTCTTCCAGGGCAGCTAGTTGTGCCTAAAAGATGGGGCTTGGGGAGGAGTGTTCCCTTTACTTCAACTGAACTGAAACAGGATATAGGATAAAGGATATAGCTCAATTGTAGTAAAAAATCATAGGGACTACCTATGGGACTCAAACAAGACTTTCATGGGTCTGGTGAAGGGGCACTTTTGCTGTCTCCGTGACATTCAAGAATACTCACTTTACATGGGCTAATATATCTGTTCTACTGACCTCAGCTCAGCTTAGTTCACTTTATCCTGCCTAAATCATTCTACAACTATCAATTAAGTACCTAATCTATGCCAATATTCTCTTAGGCATTAGGAATAAAAGTCTCTACCCCAAGAACTTTACAGTTTAAAGACAATGAAGTAATTATGGTTAAAAAAGAAAAGTCTATTACAATGAAGAGTGTTCTATTAGTTAAAATTATTCTAAAAAAGATTGGCTATTGTCATTAGGCGAGAGAAATAAATGAGGCAAAAAATAAAAAGTCAAAACTATCATTGTTTGAAAATGATATGGTTATACAACCATAAACCCAAGAGAGACAACTAAAAAACTATTAGACACAATGAGATAATTCAGTAAAATCTCTGGGTACAAAATTAATTTCCCAAAATCAATTGCTTTCCTATGTAGAAATAATAACTGCTAAGAAAATACAATGAACAGATGAAATAGTTAAAATAAATGTAAAAGATGTGTTGGATCTATGAGAAAAAAACTTTATTCCTACCAAGCAATACAATGTAAGATAAATAAATAAAACAAAATCTGTTCTTAGAGAGGCAAAATAAGTATTACAAAGACATCAATTCTTCTTAAAATAAACTATACCACGAATGCATTTTTATTTTTATAATACCATGTTTCCAAGTAATTCATGAAGCTATGAAATTTATATAAATTGGTACTGGTACAGGAGTCATCTGGCAGATCAAAGAAATAAATCTGAGATTCCAGAAATACATCAAATATATTTTTAAATTTAGTATACAATACAGAAAAGTATTTTATATCACTGGTGAAAAGATAGACTTATCCAAAATATGGCCTGGCATTTGGTCAAAAACAAAAAAGGATGGATGTCTCACTCATTCCACCAAAGTAAATTCAAGAATCAAAGATTCAATTAAAAAGAAACTGTAAAACTCCTAGATAATAAAAACAAAGAAAAGAAATTCTCACAGATGTCCATAGGGGACAAGTATAGTATGTGTACAGGTGGTGACGGGAAGTTGAAAGGGAGGGGAAAAAGAAAGAGGAACACACAGGAAAGATATGCCATGCCCTATGAAGAAGCAACAGATTAAAGGTTAATAGAATAAAATAAATAGGTCATGTAGAAATGGACTTATAGTTTCAGCCATGACATGTGAAGAGCTTGGAATTCTTCACTCCGTTTTTACAACAGGAAAAGCTGAACAAACTGAAAACCAATGACTTTTTAGAACCCATGAAAGAACTGAGTTTTCAGGACAACCCACTACTCCCAAATCCTAAGAAACAAAAATTCAGAGTCATGAACAAAAATCTCCCCTATCTGGAGCAGAAGCCACTGAAGCTATAAACTTGTAGAAGTGCTTACACAGTAATTTTAAAGAATTTGAAAATTCTTTTGTGTCTCTCTGGCAGGAGGAAAAAAGGAATCCTTGTGAAATACACCCAAAGTTTGCTGTATAACAAAGGCTTACTTTCCAAAAGGAAAGACTTCTCCAGGGGTTTTTTTCAGAGCCCTAAGACTCCAGCTCCAACTAGCTTTTCTGTCTCACCTCAGGGAGATAGGAAGAGGGAAGAAGCTATTTTTTAAAAATTTTATACATATATACATGTATATATTTGTGTCTATATCTGTATCTATCTCAGGCCATAGACATAGACTCCCTATCACCGCACCAATGAGACTTCAGTGTCTCAGTGGACCTCAGAGTACTGGATTACAGCTGAAAGAACTACAAGACACAGATTCTTTCTGAGAAGTATTTTGGGAAACGTAAAGTCAAGAGGAGACAAGAAACGAGGGTATCAGAGGAATTTAAAGTGTCTGGCATCTTTAGCAAAAACCAATATAGCCCAACTCCATATTGACATAAATCCTCACAGTAAGAGCCTGTTTCCCTCAGTTCCTCTTATCCAATACGACATAAATAGCTTCCAAGAAAAATTCCAAGTCACCCCAAAAGGGAAGAAAAAACAGTCTGAGGAGACAAAACAAGCATCAGAACCAGACTTCAATATGACACTGATCTCCTAAAGAAAATAGAAGCAAAGGGAATATTTCTTAATTTATTCAAAAGCATTACTTTAATACCAAAGAGGAGATAAAGATATTACAAGAAACAAAAACTACATACCAATATGGATACAAAAATCCTCAACAAAATATTACCAAATTGAATCTGACAATGTGTAAGAAGAACTCTACACCAAGACCAATGAGTATTTATTCCAAATAAGCAAGACCCACTCAACACTCTAAAATCCATCAATATAATCCACCAAATCAACACACTACAAAAGGAAAATAATACATTCATTCCAACTGACACAGAAAAGCCTTTGACAAAATTCAACACCCATTAATGATTTTTTAAAAGATTTTTAAGTATTTCCTTATTGGGGGGGGTTGTCGAGGAGCAGAGGGAGGGGGACAAGCAGACTTTGCACTGAGTGTAAAGCCCAAGAGGGGCTCAATCCCATGACCCTGAGATCATGAGCAGAAATCAACAGTCAGACACTTAACCGACTGAGCTACCCAGGCGCCAACCCCCATTAAGAACCTAAAAAAAAAAAAAAAAAAAAAAAAAAAAAAAAATCCGCAAACTAGGAATAAAGGGAAACTTCCCAACTCAATAACATTTACAAAAACACAAGTTAACATAATATTTAGTGGTGAATTCAATACTGATCATTTGCCCTCACCCAAGACTGGGAAAGAGGCAAGGATTTCTCTTTTATCATTCCAATAAGTACTGTAAGTACTAATCAGTGGAATAAAATAAGAAAAGAAAACCAAAGGTATGCAGATTTAAAAGAAAGAAATAAAACTGTCTCTGTTCACAAATAATGAGTTTGTTTGTTTTTTTTTTTTTTTTTGTAGAAAGTCTAAATGAGTGAACAAAAATACTTCTGGGACTAATAAGTAAGTACACCAAAGCCACAGAATATGAAGTTAATGCACAAAAGTCAATTGTTTCCCTCTATGGATCCCAGCAATAAACAACTGGAACTTGAAGTTAATAAGACAATACCATTTACATGCTCCAAAATGAAATACTTTGGATCAAATCTAACAAAATATGTGCAGGACCTACATACAAAAAACTATGAAATAGTGATTTTAAAAAATGAAAAATCTAAATAAATGGGGCAAAAATACCTGTTCATGGATTTGAAGTTCAATGTTGCTAATTAAGAAATTAATTCTTCCCAACTTAATCTAAAGATATAATGCAATCTCAACCAAAATTCCAACAAGCTGTTTTGTAAATATCAAAATACTGGTTCTAAAGTTTTATATGGAAAAGCAAAGACCTAGAAAAACCAACATAATACTGAAGAAGAATAAGAACAAGCACAATAAGGACAACATTGGAAGACTAACACTACTCTATTTCAAAACTTATTATAAGGCTACAGTAATTAAAATAGCATGGTCTTGGCAAAGGGATACATTGAACAGTGGAACATAAGTAAGAGCCCAGATGATACCCATACAAATATAGTCAACTAAACTCTGACAGAGAAGCAGAGACAATTCAATAGAAAAAAAAATAGTCTTTTCAATAAGTGGTGCCAGAATAATTGGCTATCCCTGTTTAAAAAATAAATAAACCTAGACATGGATCTTAAACTTTACACAAAAATTAATTCAAAATATATAATAAACCTATATGTAAAATGCAATGCTATAAAACTTCTTAAAGAAAACAGGGAAACTCTGTGCAGTGTTAGGTTTGGTGATGAGTCTCTAAGCACACAGCAATAGTACAATCCACAAAAGAAAAATGTGATAAGCTGGGCTTTATAACAATTAGAAGTTTGTTCCTTTGGGAAAGACACTCTTGAGCAAATGAAAAGACAGGCCACAAGCAAGGAGTAAATATTTGCAAAACACATATTTGATTAAAAACGTGTATCCAAAATATACAAAGAACTTTTAAAAGTCGACAACAAAAAAATTTTAAACATCTCAATGAAAAAATATGGACAAAAGATCTGAACAGACATCTCCTCAAAGAAGACATACAGATGGCAAATAGCACATGAGTAACTCTCAACTTCATTTGTCATTAGGAAATTTCAAATTAAGACAGCAATATGAAACCACTGAATATCTACTAGAACAGCTAAACCCAGAAACTGACAATACCAAAGACTGAGGAGGATGTTGAACAACAGGATCTTTCATTTACTGTTGATGGGAATGCAAAAATGGCCCACCAGTTTGGAAGAGAGTTGGGCAGTTTGTTGCAAAACTCAATGTCATTTTACCATACAACTCAACAATTGCTTTCTAGGTATTTTCCCACCTGGTCTGAAAGCCTATGTCCATGCAAAAACCAATATGAATGTTAATAGCAACTTCATTTATAACTAACAAAAACTGGAAGCAACCAAGATACCTTCCATTAGAATACATAAACTGTGGTATATGCATAAAATGGAATGTTGTTTCACAATGAAAAGAGCTATCAAGCAACAAAAAGACATGGATGAATTGTAATGCATACTAATAAGTGAAAAAAGCCAGTCTGAAAAGGCCATACTGTGTGGTTCCAATTACATGACAGCCTAAAGAAGGCAAAATTTTAGGAACAGATCAGTGGTTGCCAAGGATTTGTGGGTGGAGGTGATTGAATAGGTAAAGCACAGGAGATTATTTTTTAGGGTGGCAGAGCTATTCTGTACTGATACTGTAATGGCAAATATAAGACATTAAAGCACTTGACAAAGCCCATAGAACTGTGCAGCACAAAGAGCTCAATGTATAAACTTTTTTAAAAAATCCATTTAGGAGGTCATGGGATCCCAATAGAGAATACAGGATAGACAAAAGTATCAAAATATGTTACAAACATATGAAACAACCTCACTGAAGTGGGTAGGAGAATAAGGTGCTGACCTAAGTAACTCTGGAAATGAATAGAGTTTGTAAGATTGAAGGCAATAGGAATTGTACATAAGCCCTAGTTGATGAAACTTTTTTCCCATTGGAATATGTGTTAATGATTCTGAAAGCCCTGTCTATGTACATTGGAATTAAACAATTAGATAAATGGATGGCAGATGGTGGAAGGGGGACCGAGAAATAAGCAAGGGAAAAGAACTAGAATGGTCCATGCAGTAATGGATTAGAGCTGGAAACATCAGAATGAACTCATTAGATGAACTGTATCATATGTAGTCTGTTACATATATAAGCATTTTTATATTTATACATATATATATATATATTAGTTAGAATATGTACATGTAAGTCCTTGTTCTTTCAACTGAGAGAGCCCAGTATAGAAGCGGATACCCGATACCCAGATCTTGGTTTTAAAGATCATCCTTCAATACAAGGAGCTAGAGCTCCTGGGAGAAATGGCTGATTCTAGACTGTGGCAAGAAATACATGAGATAAGCCTGGAGCCTCTTATCATATCAAAAAGTTAAGGAGGTGCTTTGAAAAATGATGAAGATAAGTCAAGGGATCCAGGAGCAACGGAAAGAGCCCCCCAATGGAACTCTGAGCAACAAAGTTGGAACAATATGAGCAACAAAATTAATAAAGTAATATTGAGTTATAACTCAAAGTGTAGAATAAACACCCATGAGTAGTCATGAATCCATATTGATAGAAGTGGCTGAATAAATAAATTGGGGAAAATAGACAAATTTCCCCAGCAGAAAAATTCCAAATACTCATGAGGATATTCTGCAAAGAGGTTGAGTCCAACATCCCACCCATTAAGTAAGTATGGACTGTGCATATTGATTTCCTTTCTTCCAGGAGGAAAAGGAGTAACTTTAGAGTGGAGAAATCTATTGGAGTCACAAGTAAATTTCTAAAACTCATTTTAAAAAGCAACACCTGGTTATGATTTTCCCCAACATATTTTTTCTGGATATAAAGAATACTTTTCATATCTTTTAAAAGTACAACATATCTGTGCACTTCTAAAAATGTGTTTCAAATGAAAGAAACAAAATATGTAAAATATAGCAACCTATCTCACTGCCCCCACATTCTCTTAATACCCAACCACGCCCACAGAACAGTTGTAAATCCTAAAAGAAATGATCAACACCATGTGTCTCTAGATTTACCACTGAGTAGTGAACTTGAAGGACAAAATTAATTCGGCCAAGCAAGAAGTTACAATAAGTATAAATTTCTACTTTGCCTAAAAGAAAAGGACACTTTCATTTTAATCTTACCCAACCATTACTTGAAAAAAAATTGAATGTATTGGATTCCACGAGCTTCTCTGTATAGAAAATACATAAGTTATTCAGCATTTTATAAAATGAAAATCTTAATGGATTAAAATATTCAGAATTATATATTTATCTTGGGAAACAGAAATCTAAAAAAAGTTAGCAAATGGGTATCGCTGCTGTGCTTTTCCTTTGTTGGATCAGTTATACTCTTAAAATGAAATTTTCCATGCATTATGACTTCCTATAGGCAGACATACTGTTTAGTGTCAAAACTATTACCCAGGAAGAATTTTAATACATTCTGTCTCTTTCTAGGGAAAGACTCAAATTGAGCCAGAGCAAGACCCAAATATAATTAAAGGAAGGATATTAAGGGCTAATAGGGGAGGCCACACAGTAATTTTATCTTTGATATTCTGCATGTTCTGTTTTCAGAGTTCTAGCTCCCTCCCATTTATTAAGTCCAGTACCCTCAGACTAAAATATAAAAACCTTAGAGAAGGACAGTATTTCAATAATTATAATAGTCATTTTAGCTAAAAGTTCTTGAACCATTGGTATTTGTCAGGCAATACTGTAAACTTCCTTAAGCTGGTAAGAGCTCTATGAGGCAAGTATTATCATCCCTATTTTACACCTTGGGGATAGAGAAGCAGAAAGATGAAGTGGCTGGCCAAAGGTCATGCAGCTAGTGAATGACAGAGTCAGGATTTCAGCTCAGGCAGCCTAGCTCCAGAGCCCACAGTGCTGGCCTGCCTCATACCTGTCAAGGCCTTGTATGCAAACAGACCTGAACACGTCTTCTCATTCTGCCACTTCCTATTTAACCACATAGAGCTTCTCTCCCTCTGGCTCTTCAGTGAGTCCAATGCTGCCTACCTCTCAGGCTATGAGGGGAATTCAGTGAGAACAGGTTAAGTCCCTTGCCACAGTCCTGGTCAACAGGAGGCATTTGATTAAAGTTAGGTGCCAGATATGTGAAGGTTTTAAGGCAGGACCTCTGTCCTTGAGTTCACCTTTAAGAGGAGAAGTATATTCTCGTGGGGGACATATGGAATTTTCTCGGTCATTTCCACAACTACATGTGCATTGGATCCATCACTCCAAGCAACCATTGCTTTGTTCTGTGACTTCTTCATGAGGTGGGAAGCATCTCTGCTTGTTCTTCTACCTCCTGCCAACTCCCCAGTCAGTAACAGCTCTTAGTCTGGTGAAAATACTTTATTATTATGCAGTGCTTCAGAAGACCATAAAACATTGGACATAAACTGAATATAAAGACAGAAGGACTTATCAGCTCCAGCTTTCAAGTGTAATGGTGTAACACAGTGTTAAGCAAACAAGACAAAAGGCCCAAAATGGAGGCACTTATGCTGAGCACCACATCACCAAAACCAAGACTTACAGTTTTCGCTCTCCTAGAAATGGAATCTTAAACCAGTCAATTAAGAATGTTCTAAGAAACACTAAAGAATCTGCTTGATAGACCCCTGCCATCCCCTAAATGAAATTATCCTTGTAATAACCAACTTTTTTTTTTTTTTTTTTTGCCTAGGATAACTCCCTTGTTCCCATTTCCCTTCTCCCTCTAAAAGTCCTTCATTTTCTAGAGCTTCTGAGAGCTCCTTTCTCTCTGCTACATTTAATGCTTCCTGATTTGAATAAATTTTTACTCAAATAAGGTCTTAAAAATTTTAATATCAATCAGTTTATCCTTTAACAACAGAAAAGCTCATGATGGCCACACAATGGGGACTCCATCTCCAACGAGGACTATTAGAGTTTAAAACATCCCTCCCATCATTAGAAAAACTGAACAGCAACTGTGACAGAGAGAGCTGGCTCCCTTAAAAGTAAGTACATATAGAATAGTCAAGATACAGAAGAGGTCAGCATCATGAAAACAAGAACCAGCATTATGCAGAATGTACTGAAGCAAATCAAATTTCCTATATAAGTTGTTACTACACAAGGCAGTAATTCATCTTTGATAGCCTATAGATTCTATTTTCAGAAAGCTAACCCCTTCCAATTTAAGCCGTCTTCATAGTAAAATATAAAAACCATTCTTAGAGAAGAGCAGTCTAGCAATAAGAGTAATAACTATTTAACTGATATTTATTGAACAGTTGGTATGTGGCAAGCAATATTGCAAACTCATTTAAGTTGGTAACAGGCCTATGAGGTAAGTATTATCATTCTTATTTTACATCTTAGGAATGGAGACACAGAGAACTTTTGGATGAGGCTATAGTAATTTGATATGATTTTGAAAGGAAATGCAAGGAAACTTTCAAAGTGAATTACTCAAGGAACATTCATGTTTTCTTTTGCAGTGCTGAACAGAAGAGAAATCTACATTAAAGGATGGATACCAAGGTTAGTTAGTAAAACTATAATAGTTCCACACAGTTGGCAAGACTTTAGGGGAAACAGTGCCATAAAAAGGAGAAGACCCCAAAGCATTTGTCATCTTGAGTTCTTGGGTTGAAAGGAGTTGTTGACAATGGCACCACTTCTCATTTTAACAAATTAAAATTAGAAGATATAAATGCAAACAAAATGATTAGGAATCAGGGCAGAGCCTTGAATGTCACTTTGGCAAAAGACTTGGGCATGATTTAGGAAATTTTATACTGAGCACAAAGTATAGGGTCATAGGGGGGCTCATTTAGATGCCCAAATAGGATTGAGCAGGGCTAGCATGTTCAGACCTGCTTAGGTAGTGTAGACCTGTTGTCTCTTTCTTTTCTAGAGAGGTCAAAATCAGTAGTAAATGTGAAATAATAGAAAAAATGTATATTGGTCTCTGGCCCCTGTTCCTGACACAGAACTCCTAAAATCTTTGTAATTTCTTGAGTGATAGCATCTGACACCCAGCTTCTAAATCCCTCGGAATTTCCTTGGTGATAGGAACACCTTTTGTTCTACTGGTGATTCTTTCTAGGATCCTGGATGGGGGTTGATCACCAGAGAAACCAAGTTAGATGGTGAACTTTCAGCCCCACCCTCCCATTCTCCAGAGAGGGGAGATGGCCTAGAAATGGAGTTTATAATTGATCGTGGCTACTTAATAACATTTCTGTAAAAATGTCAGTAATACTGGGTTCTGGAGAGATATGTTTAGGTGAGTTCTTCTAGTAAATGGTCTAATCCAGACAGAGGGTGGCGGGAATCTCTGATTTATAGCCAAATTGGATGTAAGTTATGGGTAACCTGGGGACCTACTATTGCAAATGGTGTCTGACCTGGGGAGAGTCTTGTGGAACTGAGCCCTTAACCTGTGGGGTATGCACTCACTCCTGTTAGTATCACAATTGAATTAAATTGCAGGACACCCAGTTGGTGCCAGAGAATTTCTTGGGATGATGGGGAAAAAACCCACATATCTGATGTCAAGGTATTGTATGAGTAAAAGAGAAACACAGGGAATATCTCTAGATAACACACTAAATGATAATGTTTAATGTCATTGATTTTGTTTCACCTAGCTCTCCCAACTCCAAGAAGGCTGGGAAGGAAACCCTAGAAAGAACAAGGTAGGTGATATAGCAACTCTCAGGATGATGGCTTTGGTCTAAGGAACACTTCAGATTCAGACAGAATATTCAACATGAAGTATTGGTTAAATAAATAATGGTATATCTAAATAATAGAATGCTGTAGAGCAACTAAAATCAGGTTAGGAAAATACATTTCATCACACGGCAAAATAGTCAGGATATAGTGTCAAGTGAAAAACAATTGTTTAAATATGTAGCATGACACTGAGGATACAATAATAAATAAAGCTGACTGAAACCCTGCCTGCATATCCTATAATCACAACAAAATCTGAATATTAGAATAGATATTTGGGTAGTCTGTCTAGTATCTTTTTGGACACCAATCCTTCACACTGATTCTAATTTTTTGTAGTCCTAGATAATTACTGATGGGCCTGATTCTCTCTCTACCCCTCTTCAAGCTTCAAGGTGGGCATGCAACACCGCTGTAACCCATTATTCAACATGGCTAAAGCCAATCCGAGTAACCAGTCCTCTGGCCAGAATGATTACATATTAAACCAGGACAATCAGAATCTTCACTGAAACTTTAATCTTTAATCAGAGCCAGTGCTGAGGGAATTTTTCTCCTTTTGCTGTAATTGTTAATCTTTTGTTTTGTTTTGTTTTTTGTTTTTGTTTTGCCAGTTTCAGTGCAGAGGTGTCTCAGTCTACCCATGTTCATCATGCCCACTATTTGAAAAAAAGCAAACCAAGAATTGGAAAAAGGAAACCTCTTTTTCTTTCTTTACTTTTCCTTTTTTCTTTCTTTTATTTTTTGACTTAAATGACTTAAGGTCATTTGAGTGATGTTTCCTGCCACTGCAAAGGAAAAAAAAGTCCTAGCAAAAACAACTGTATCATGGGAATCTCAGCTTGAGCCTAGGTTTGACAGAATATCTGATTGTTCTGGTAGGGCCAGTCGAGGCATCTATTTGCTCACATTATTATGCAGAAAGAAAAACATCCTGCTAGATGCAGAGGGGAAGAAACAAAAAGTGCCAAAACAGCATGGTGTTGCTCCCCAGATCCCAAACGTTTGTGTTTGAGCTCTAAAAAATGACAGATGCTGATAAAGAGAGAAAATTTTGTAAATTCTCTATTAGGCATTAGGACCAAGCATTTCTGCATGGGGGCCCTGGAAGGCAGAAGATGGGACATGGAATTCAGTACAGTATGACAACTCTGCAATGTGAGAAACTCAGAACATTCGGTCCATTCTGGCACCTCAAGGTTTTGTGGCTTATAGAGGATCTGAAGACAATGCACTGGCATTTTATCAAGGAAGATAAAAACAGCTGAAGTTGTTTTCAGGTGACCCTGGAGTATGGAAGACGTGCTTGTTTGAGAAGCCATAGGATCACTCGTGGTCATGTCCAAAATAATATGATGTGGTATGGAAGAAGGCTCAAGCTCTTACATCAGCTTGCAGTAGCATAAGTCAGTGCAGCTTAAGATAATTACTACTGCTTGAATTTTAGAATGATGACATCTAGAGATTTTAAACTGTGTTTTAATGGCATATACCAAAATACAAATAATGGTTATTTTTGGATAATAGAATTATGAATGACTTATTTTCCTCTATGACCCTTTTTAACTATCCCCAAATATCTTATAGATAAATTATATGTTATAATTTGATCAGCAAACACACAATGTTTTTTGTTTGTTTTTTTTTTAAAGTTCTTGGCCCTTCATGTAGTGCCATTCAAATGCACCTGAGAGAAGGTAAACCTTCTCAAGAAAAAAAATCTCACCACTTCATGTTCAGAATAGAATGAAGAAAACTTAAGAACTTGGATACCCAAGAGTTAGAGGATAATTCTTCCCGAAAAATACACTTTTTCTTCATTTATCACTAAAATCATAAGCAGTATCAGCAAATATCCATCTGAAGATCAAAGAAATTGGAATTAATTGTATTGAATTCATGGGTCACTAAATTTAAGGTATATAAAATATAATTTATAAAGTTCATTTAATGTGATGTCTATTGTTTGAATGACTATAAGTATGCCAAAATAGATAGCTATATATGTGGATATAAATATAAGACATAAATGTATACATAAAGTAGACACAGGCTTGGATTTAGGTATATATTTATCACGACTTTCAGAACTATACTTGAGACCCAATCATATATTCTCCAGCATACACTCTTTAGTTTCTCAACTCAAACTTATCTCATCCCAAAGGTTTTCAGAATCTTAATCCTAATTCTCAGGGAGGAATTATTACAGTCCAGACCCTACACAATTTTCCATTTCATTTCCTTTTATGTTTGTTATGCATTCATAATAGAACAGTGGTATGCAGTATTCAGGAAGATTTAAAAGAAAGGACACAAATTTTATTTAAAATACAAAATATTTACAGCCAAATAAGTGGCTGAAGGAAAACTATTAAATACACTGCATATTATACTTAGCAGCTTAGAATAATAGATGTAAGATAACCAGTTAACTTTCCTACTTTGAAAAACCTGCAATTTTAAAATACATCAGCAAATGAGATTTAATAGAACTTTTTTACAAATGAGTTTTGTGAACAACACATTACATCTAAAATCACCTGTTATAGTTCAATATAACATGGTCTCTGTATATACTATTTATATAAGATATATCTATAGATTAATTCCACAACCTGTAAGTAAAAGTAGTCCCAACCAGTGTCAACAGCCAAAGCTTTTGTACAATTTCTAAAAGATACTACATGTTTATGAATTATGTTACACATAAATATTTATTATTTTTTAAAAATGATATATACCCAAAATGTGCTAGTCATCTCAAATTCAATCGCCCATCATCTACAAGTAAGGAAATTGGTTTTAGACACATGCTTTCTACACAATGATCTCACTACAATCTCAAAACAAAGAAAAACCTGGACAACTATGTTTTACAACTCTGGGTCACTATTCACACAGCACCCTGCACTAGAGCCACATGGAAATCTTTATAGAGTATAGTTAGCCATTATTTCCTTAAGGATAGGACAGAATGAGAAACATCCTCTAGTTTAACATCTGTTGATACTATTTTCCCCTCTTCCCGTCACTGACTGCTTATTTTGTGTCTCATTATCTAATTGACCATTTTCTCTGGTCTTTAATAAGATTCTACTCTGTTTCTGGCAAATCATTTGCACTAATAATTTCCGGCTCAAGTTCTCTCTGTAGCTTCATATGAATGATGACTTGTTGCTTTGCTAAGAGCTCATTTGCTGGACTGTAATTTTGGTTCAAGAAGAATTAACATTTTGTGAAACAGATGGCGGATAATAATTCATCACACCTTGAAAGTTTCGCTGCTATGGCTGCCACTGGAATGAAAGCCAGGTTCATTAGACAGGTGTTCCATTGCCACTCGCTATTGTTTGAGGTGATATAAAACTTCTCTCTCCTGCATGCTTTGAATTTTTTGCAAAATTTGCAATACCCAGAAGGTTCTCTGAGTGGGGACAGCATGTTCTCACAGGGTGAGTCTTTCTGTATGAATACCTACCAAAAAAAAAAAAAAAAATTCCTGATATCGCTGGGACACATTCATCATTTCTTTGGTTAGAGGAAGAATTACATAATCTTTTCTAACTTTCTTATATATTCTCTTTGCCAAGTCAAACCCAAGGCTTAAAACTACATTTCTAAAGCAGCCATTCTGACTCAGCAACTAAAAATAAGGCTGAAAATCTTATTTCTGAAAAGATCAACTAAATAGGCTTTCCCACTCAGAAAGGTGTTTGCAAATTCAAATCCTCAAAAGCATTACACTGCTTAGCTTTACACAGACTTGAAATATATGGAAATTTGACCTCACAGCTACCTTTTGAAGATCTATTCTCTTAACCTTCCCAGGTACTATGCACAGCTGCCCACATTGTAGACACAGGCTGCATGAAGGGTTCTCATACAGGATGTGTGTGGAGAGGCAGATCTAGGGGGAGGGCTTCCTCTAGAGTGATGCATAAATAGGGATAGGTTATAAGGCTTCAGTATTATCACAGGAAAGAAGTAAGAGAATACAAATGATTTGATTTGCTTTTATCTGTAAAAAAAACTTTCCCATTATGATTTTGGAATTCAAAAATTAAGATTAAGAGGTGGATCTCACAGAGGTAAAAACTAAACTAAAATGCAAGCCATGAACTCAAGGACATATGCAAGGACAGAATTCCTGGAAGAAGTAAAGGGACATCTATGGTGAAAAGCCAGGTATTTATCCTTCAACTCCCTTCCCCCCGGGGAGAAAAGTCTAAGGTGTCTTCTAGATTATCCCCCAGGGTTCCCCAATGGGATGTGTCCTAGTACACCACAGTGTAAACTAATCAACAACTTGGCCTGTATTTGCTTCTGTCCCATGCCTACCTCACATCCCCACTCCTTCATCAGCATTCTTTGGATCATCTTCAAAGAAACTACTTGTACAAATCCTCATCTCAGGTTCTGCTTCTGAGGAAACCCACCCTGAGATGATGTGTGTGCTCATATGTCCCTCCAAACTATAAGAAACCGTGGTTCTCCATTTTCTACTGTGGTAGGCTGTATAGAAAAAGCAGTACAAAACTCAGTCTGAGCATAGTAAAGAGCTCTAGGGCTCTTAGTACAGATGGAGATCAACCCTATATATCTGTGTATTAGTTTTTGAGGGCTGCCATAATAAATAATCACAAACTTGATGGCCTCAAACAATAGAAACTTATTTTCCTCACAGTTCTGAAGCCTAGATGTCCAAAATTAAGGTGTCAGTGGAGCAATGTTTCCTCTGAAGTCTCTCAGGTAGGATGCTTTCTTGTCTCTTCCTAGCTTCTGGGTGTGGCTCCCAGCAATCCTTGGTGTTCCTTAACTTGTATTTGCAGTGCTCAGATCTCTAACTCTGTCTTCACATGATGTGCTTCCTGACATGTCTCTCTATCTTCACATGGCATTCTCTCTCTTTTTTTTTTTTAAGATTTTATTTATTTATTAGGGAGAGTATGAGATAAATCATGAGGGGAGAAGGTCAGAGGGAGAAGCAGACTCTCCTTGGAGCTGGGAGCCCGATGCAGGACTCGATCCTGGGACTCAGTGATCATGACCTGAGCTGAAGGCAGTGGCCCAACCAACTGAGCCACCCCGGTGCCCTTCACATGGCATTCTGATAAGGATACCAGTCATTGGATTTAGCCCCACCCCATCTAGCATGACCTCATCTTAACTTGATTACATCTTCAGTGACCCTACTTCCAGATAAGATCACATTCACAGATACCTGGGGTAAGGATTTAAGCATATCTTTTTGGAGACACAACTCAACTCATAACATGCTACTCCATCTACCAGCTTGACAGGAAAATCAAGTATTCCTCTTTTCCCACTCACTCATACATGCTAAATGGTGATGGTGACAATAATTTAAACAATCTACTCCAGCCAGGAATACAGCTTCTTGCTTTTATCTGCTTCTAATTTTTTTTTTTTTTTTTTTAAATTTTTTTTTTTTTTTTTTTGTCAGAGAGAGAGAGCAGGAGCGAGCACAGGCAGACAGAGTGGTAGGCAGAGGCAGAGGGAGAAGCAGGCTCCCTGCTGAGCAAGGAGCCAGATGTGGGACTAGATCCCAGGACGCTGGGATCATGACCTGAGCCGAAGGCAGCCGCTTAACCAACTGAGCCACCCAGGCGTCCCATGCTTCTAATTTTTTTCTAAGCTAGTTATTGTCCATAGTATTTGTGCTCCAAGAATTCAGTGACTTCCTCAGATCTCTCTCCCTCTCTCTCCTGAGATAATAAGCGTAATTTTGACAAGGCAGTGCCTTCGCCTCAGATGAGGTGAGATCCAAAAGCAGCCGTTCATCAACCCCTTACAGTCCCTGACCTTAGCTGAGTCCTGTTTCAGTCACTCTGAGAAACAGACAGCAGGGAAGAAAGCCGCCAGGTGACATTTCGCCATCAGCCCCTCACATTGAGTGTGTCCCTTGTTAAAGACGATCCTTCTGTCATCTTTACAAGCACACCTGGTTTCCAAGTGTTTCCAAACACCCCCAGGTTCTTGAGTAATTCTCAAATCCGTGTGGCATTTGAACCATATAAATGTATCTTCAGCTTTTCTGATGCAATTTCTCTTTTGATTACTAATGAGGAAGCATTGCAAAAGAAAGGGAAAGCTATTTAACAACCAAAGCAAAGTGTCCATCACTAATTATCTTAAAGCTCCAAGATCCAGCATCCTGATTAGCACAGGCCTGGAAAAAGCACAGAGTAAAACCGGACATTTATTCTTCAATTAGAGAGCAGAATAATTACTGCCTTCCAGATATCCCAGGGAGCAACACTTCAACTTCATCACTCCTTGAGCAGAAAAGTAATTTAAAACACAAAGAAGTGCGCATTTAGGGTCTGTGAACATAGCATCAAAATGCTCTAGTGTGGAAGGCACTCCTGACTTTTTTTCAGCTTTTACCTCTTAATCAAATTAGTCTCCTGCTGAGGTAAAAACAAAAAGAGCGTTCATGAAATTATATATGCCGTGCTATCTCAACTATCCAAAAACGCACACAACATTTGTAGAGGAAAACACAACAAATTACTAATTGCGGTAATCTCTGAGGATATGATTATGAGTGTTTCATTATTTTCTTTTCAATATTATTGTGTTTTCCAAGATTTTTGCAATAAGCATATATTATTAGTGTTTCAGCATTACTGGTTTAATATGTGTTGAATGTTTATAATGTGCAAGACACTATGCCAAGAAAATTGTGCATATTAACTGATTTACTTCTGACCAAGTTAAAAAAAAAAAAAAAGAACCTAGGTAGGAGGTATTATCTCCATAGGTAACTTAACTAAGATCACTTAGCTGTCTATGGTAGAGTTGGGATTCAAAGCCAAGTCTAAGTAATTTGATTCGGTCCCCTATGTGTTGTTTTCATCATCAGAAGAAGATACTAAAAATAGTATCTGAGACAGTAAAAATAGTGGAATTAACTTGTAGGAAACAGGCTTCCTAAAATGCAAATACAAAATAATATACCTGCGGAAGACAAAAATCTGTAAAAATAATGTATCTCAGGTTTACCCGATGTCAGTTACCAGTCATTAAATCGGTTTTCAGTATGAAAATGCATATTATCATCTGCACACCTGATGCAGTGCTGAGAAGTAAGTCAGGGACCTGAGTGAGTCGCCCTTCACCCCTTACAATAATTTGTGAACTTTCAGTTTGCTTGTTCTTTCTGAGATCCCACGTTCTCATTTGTTCATTCATCTATTAATTCAACAATGTTTCTTTTTCTAATTTTTAAAAAGATTTTATTATTTGTCAGAAAGAGAAAGAGAGAGAGCACAAGCAGGGGGAAGCGGCAGGCACAGGAGAGGGAGAAGCAGACTCCCCACTAAGCAAGGAGTCTGATGCCCGGCTTGATCCCAGGAATATAGGATCATGACTTGAGCCGAAGGCAGATGCTTAACCTATTGAGCCACACAGGAGTCCCTAAATATTTGTGTCCCTAATATGCCAGACATTATAGTGGGCCCCAGGTGAGTGCAGTCATAAGGGAGGCACAATCTGTGTTCTTACAGAGATTTCTGTCCTGCAACTTTGGTGCCTCACCCATGACTGAAGATAATAATACTTGCTTCGATTGGGGTTGTTGCTAGGACTGTAGGAAACAAAACAAAGCACCTGACCCAGCACTCAACATATGTGAGGCGTTCAATAAATTTTACTGCTGGCATAATCTCAGTTTTTCCTGCTATAAAATGGAATTTATCTTACCCCACTTGACTGGGTGTGAGAATATTGATCTCTATAATCCTTCAGAGAAGATATCTGCCCTAGTCCACTAAACACCTCAATTTTTAAAAGATGCTTTGGAGAATGGAGGTTCATAGGAAAAGATGAAAATTTAGATATTTTATTCTAGGCTTGTAGTAGATTAAACTCAATTTAGTTTTCAATCTTTTTGTTTTGACTATCAAAATTTACAATGTCATTTTTTTAAAGATTTTATTTATGTATTTATTTGATAGAGAGAGCAGAAGCAGAAGGAGCAGCAGAAGGAGAGGGAGAAGCAGGCTCCTCACTGAGCAGGGAGCTTGATACAAGGCTCCATCCCAGAGTTCTTGGATGATGACCTGAGCCGAAGGCAGCAACTTAACCAACTGAACCACCCAGGCATGCCTGCAATGCTGTATTTAAAACCCCCATGTAAAAACTGATGATTCACTTGGAAAATTCCAAGAATATTATACGTAGGAAAATTCTTATGCTCTTAGCTTTTATAATATAAGAAAGTTAAGGGAAATCTTTGATAAGAACAACATTAAGTTCTTACTTTTGAAAGGCTTCCAGATGGATATCTTGAGATCTAGGTCAACGTAAGCTTCTCTACCAACCAGAAATATGTTTGTGTACATGTGTCAAATGATATGTACTTCCTGTAATGCACATTCAATAGTTTGTGAGCACAACATTTGAGAATATGTCAAGAGATTAACATAGATTTTCTCTAATATTCCAAATACAACTTCTAGTAACGTTAGAATCTCCTCCACCAGCAACTGAAACTAGGAGACATTAAGCAGTTTACCAAGTTATTCTAGTAAATATCAATGCCTGAATTTAACCCCCATTGTCTGACTTCACAACTTAACCTTTCCTGATAACACCACACCCATGCTCCAGCAACAGGAAATGTATTAGTTCCCAAAGTTCCTCATGTCTTTTTTTTATCTAAGTGCCTGGGTGGCCTACACTTGGTTTCTGCTCAGGTGGTGATCTCTGGGTCATAGAATCAAGCTGAGCATTGGGCTCGAAGCTCAGCGTGGAGTTTGCTAAGATTCTCACTCTCCTTCTCCTTCTGTTCCTCTCCACCCCTCTCTCAAATAAATAAATAAATCTTAAATATGCATATTTATTTTATACATATATAAATTAAATATATATTTATTTTATACAAGCATACATATATATATGTGTGTGTACATATATATGTATGTATGCTTTCAATTCACTGAGTGCCTTCCAACATTAAACTGAAACTTGTCCCCTTCCGGAAGTCACCACTGTCTCTAGTTTTACCCTTCAGTTAAATTAGTTAGTCTAATGCCTCTTCTGCATGAAAGTTATTCACATGTTCACCAATACCTTTATTTACCTCTTCTCCTTTCTACTAAGTTTCCCTTTCTGAAAAACTAAACAGCCCCATTTTTCCTGTGCTGTTTAGATTGCATTGTTTTGAGTCCCTACCCTCTTCCTACTCGGTTCGGTTCCAATCATCATCATCTTGTTTGTTTATGTCACTTTCAAAAGAGGATGCACAGAACTAAAAACAAAACCACAGGTGTGGTCTGAAGAGTCAGAGTTGAGGTTCATTATCACCATCTTTGTCCCAGATATTATACTTCCACTTATGTTGCTCAGTAGCAGATTAGCTATTTTATTCTAGCTCCTTCACGCTGCTGACTCACATAGTATTTACTTTAACTACAATAAAGCTTCTAGGTCTTTTTCACACATGCAACTATGAATCCACATTTTCAGCATCCTATTCTTGTGCTTTGCTTACATGAGTTTTCTCCACATTGAGCTACCCCTCTTAGACTGGGAAGGCTGAAATGATGGGCCAAGGCTTTTTTTATTTGTTTTTATCATTCAGTGGATTCCCTCTCCCTCACAGCTCCATTTCGTCATTAACTTGACCTCCGAAATTATTGAGTAAAAATACTGACCACCCAGGGAAGAAGTTAAGTTTTGAAATTCTTCCCCTCACCCAAGAGACTTCTTTCTAGAGTGACATGAATTCACACATTAGCAACTTATAGACAGGATCAGTTTATCTACTTAGGGATTTACCTAACGGTATGAGTCTCCAGCCCACAGGCTCCTCCTGGATTCCTCCTCCACGATCCTAGGAAAGACCATGATATATGAGTCCTCACTGACATGAAAACACCCCTTGTCTGCTGCATGCCCCCCAACCCCAGCACAATAACCTGGTACCATGATAGCCATCTCCTGTTAGGGAATTTCTTTCTTGTTTTCATTCTTTACCCTCAAGGAATCACACTTACCAAATCCTTATCTTGGTGCTAGATCAAGTTCTAGATTACTGCTTTCTAGGTATAGCTAGTTTCATGGGCATATTACCTGTATGCAGAGCCCTGACTCAAAAAGCCTCCCCCTGGACTTAATGACCTCCAATTAGCCATCTTGAAATTTTAAACAATTTTATTTATACATTAAATTATATATTAAATATTAAAATTTTCATATAAAATTTATATAATAAACTATTTCTATATTAAGTTTTAATATTAAATATGAAATTAAATTTATACATTAAATTTTATTTATATATTAAACTATATATTAAATTTCTACATTTATGTACTAAATGTAGAATGACATTAAATAGTAAATTAAAAAAATAAAACGCCTCAAGCCAAGAGACTACAGAAGAAAGGAGAAAGCTTTGTATCCTAACATGTTTAACAGTATTTTTTCCAGCTTTTTGAACAAAGGGCCCCACATTTCTGTTTTCTACTGAGCCCACAAATAAGATAGATGGCCCTGTTTCCAGAGTGGATATTCAAAATCTCCTGCCTAGTTGGCCAGTTACCTACCCAGTCAGAATTCAGTGCTAACCAATAATGTAGAACTGTAGCATATCAGTGGAATACTGGCCTTGCTGTTTTCTGTTGAGTTGACATAGTTTCCCACGGGAGCATGCGACACTAGGGAACCCTTTGGCATACACTGAACAACCTAGGTCTTATGCCATCAATTTTGCTCCTTCTCCCCACACTTACCAATCTTCAAAATGCCACACTGCAGCAAGCCATTCTTGTTCTAGACTTGAAATTCAAATAAAAATACATCATTTCCCAATGTATTCTGGAACACTGAAAAGAAATTTTTAAAAATGAGTAAAAATTTTTTTTTAAGTGGAAAAAAAAATACATGGTTTCCAAATGAAACTTAAAGTAAAAGTTTGACTAGAAACGTGCAAATGTCCTGGAAATTATTGGCTGATTTACCATTTCCCATAAAGACCATACCAATATCAGACCTGTTGCATTTTCATTTCTTAACTTCAGGCCTTGGAAGGATTTTGGGTTGAAGAACCTTGGGGCAGCAGATGCTTTTCTAAAGACAAAGGGTCAGTGTGGGTAATGGTTATAAAATTATTCATGTATCAGTCCTCTGATGAAGGTCATGGAGTTTTGCCTGCCAAAGGCACTGATCATTGTTGGTACTTTTGCATATATAGATCTAGGGATGTTCAATCACAACAAGGAATTTCTCTGACTCTGTCTTTTTCAAGTGAGAAAAATAGTTTTTTCTACTGCTTCCCCCCCACAGATGTCAAGTACATCCTCAGCCTCCAACGCCGTTCCTCACTTACCATAAGTACTAACTCACTCCCCAGCCCTGATTTCCATCCCAACTCTGCCCAGATCCTAGACCTGAAATCACACAGAAAAATCACATTCTCATCACTCTCTCTGTGTGTCTCAACAGTGACATATCCTCACACTAATATCCCTTTTCCTAAAATATCTCCCCTCCTTCTTCTTCAAGGTTTGGGTTCAAGTTCCCTATCCCTGTGAAATTTTTCTCTTCTCTACTACCAAGTCTCCTGAATTATTCTTTTCAAACTTTCCATTCTAAAACCATATATCTCAATGTCTTAAGAAGACCCAATTTACCTGTTTCACATTTAGAGAGCACCCATATGCAGTGACAGCCAATTAGAACATTTCTAGTCAGGTCCATCTATGAAAGATTGAAATCTGTTAGATGTGACAAAAAGAACATTGGCTTGGAGCTCAAATTCTGCCTTTCCTACTTTGCGGTATGTGATCTTTGAAAATCCCTTCACCTCCGTGAACATGTATGTGGAAAGATAATACCCACCTGATAAGGGTGATATAAGCATGAAATTCTCCTTTCATTTACGACAACCAACTGGTAGAATACTTGACGCAGAACAGGCACTTACTAAATGATAGCTACCAATATTAGAAAGCCTCTACTGCTACCTGCTTGATAATTTATAATTTCAATTCAAGTCAGTACTAAAAATAGGCAGTGTTTTCTAACATCAGTCAATTTTATGGAAGATACCTGCCTGTAGATCTCTAGATATGCATATATATACATATATATATATAGATAAATATCTATATTTAGTTTTTGATGCCTCAGAAGGTTGTTGAAGGCAATAATATTTGTTAGTGAAACAGAGAACATGTTGGTGAGAACTAAAAGGGAAACAACTGTCAAGAGATCAGAAGTGGATGTGTGGACATATGGGCTAATATGGGCTGGGGTATCAAGAGTAACCTCCTGGGTTCTTGGTCTTGGCCCTATAGCAAGGTAGATATAAAATAATTTACATTTCTTCTGAGGATACCTTGAGGACTATCTTGCCTGCCCCATTCCTGTTGGCCAGGTAGTTTAAATCCCTACAGACCTGGAGCAGGTTAAAAATCAAAGGACACAGATGCAATTTATGTGACAGCCTCATACATCATTTTTCTCACCTCAGTGACCTTAGTCCCCAGAATGCCATTTTTTTGTAAAGTGCATCAACACTAAAGAATTTAACAGGTTGCCTTCATTTTGCTTATTTCTCCAAAATCCTGCTCTACAAACTTTTTGGCCTTTCAGCTACAGAAATTATAACTCAGGGATACATAAAAGTGTCAATGTTACCAGGCGGTCCGATGATACATGGCATACTTCTTGCTAGAGCAAAGGCGATGGAGAAGGTATTGCTTTGAATCAAGCACTGACACGGGGCCAAAAATCATGGCCGGTAATAGATTCTCCGATGGCACAGGTTACAAATGTGCAGCAAGTTGTGATGATGCATGCATGAGAGGTACACCACACACCGGGAAGGCCAGACCGAGCTTTATGATGAGAATTTGGAATTGTTCTCATGCCAGCTGAGTTGGACTTTGGAACTAAAATGCATTGCATCCATGTTTGAGGCACTCAGGGGCAAGAATACGGAAACATACTTCTCCCTCATTTGACTAATTCTTCTTTATCCTTTAGAGCTCAGTGCAGCAATTACTTCTTCCAGAAGCTTTCTGTGATTCCCTGCTGCATCCTTAATACCACTGCCCAGCGCAGTGAGCACCAGCATCATTTTTGCCTCTATCACTCACAGCCACTGTCACCACTGCAGTCTGGTCAGCTTAGGTAACCCTTGGGCATGTGCAATGAGGCAATATCACACTATATTTAACTGTCACCTGCCACTCCCTCATTAGACTTATTTTTTGGCATCAGGAACTGCTTTTGTTGGGCTTGTCTCCCCAATGCCCAATAGAGAGCCTACCTATGGTAGGCACTCAACAAGCATTTGCTGAATAGACGAATAGACTGAAAAACAGCATTACTGTTCAGGAATGCTTGCAATATGGAAGGTCTCTTTATTCACAAGTAACTGCCAGATTCTCACAGTGCAGTGGTATTCATTAATTCATTCTGGCCACTAAGGAGCACTAAAGAAGCAATTTACTGAATGATGCTCTAGTGACCAGAAGGAGGTAATGTGGCTAATTCCAAAAGTAATTTTCTGTACGGAGTTTACCCACAGGACGAGTATGGCTAAATACATCTTCAGACCACAGGTTGGGGAATAGTAAATTAAATCAGCAGGCTACGTCTTCCCAGACTTGTTGAAAAATCAGAAGTATATGGTGGGTGTTACCTGTTGGAAGCCAGTTTGGAAAATCTGTCATTTCCCACTCTTCCATTATCTTTATTTGAGACTTAGATGGACTTCTACATATGGACATTCATGCTGGACTCTAACATGGATTGTCAAACTGCTTGCCAATGACCCTGAAACAATAAAGGAGGAAAATCTGAAGTTACTTTGTTCATCTCTAAAGGTTGTTTTGTCATCTTTGGAAAACTTGCACCTATTTTAAGGCTGATAGAAGGAACAGAAAAAAGTGGGGGGAGAGGCAGAGAGAGAGTTAGGAAGAGAAAAATGGGAAAGCTTTAAAAACTATATATTTATAAACCCAACATCATGTCAGTCATTACTGCCAAAACCAGCATAACTTTGAGTCCATATTTTTTAGTAATATGAAACTCACTTGCTCTCTCTGGTTCTAATTTTGCCACTAACTATGTGATATTAAGGATATGACTTTGACCTTCACTACTTTTTCCATAATTTCGGGGACTAGTGTTGTTTACCCGAAGTCCCTTTTTGTGTTCTGTGATTTTATAAATTTATGCAAATAAGTATCCAAACATTCTTTCTTTTTTTTTTAAGATTTTATTTATTTATTTGACAGACAGAGATCACAAGTAGGCAAAGACGCAGGCAGAGAGAGAGAGAGAGAGAGAGGGAGAAGCAGGCTCCCTGCTGAGCAGAGAGCCCGATGTGGGGCTCAATCCAAGGACCCTGGGATCATGACCAGAGCCGAGGGCAGAGGCTCTAACCCACTGAGTCACCCAGGCACCCCAACATTCTACTTTCTTATCTCTCTGCTTGTCTCTCAGTTAAGAAACCAAAGGTCCATGTAAAGGAGAAAAGCATTACAAACAAGCACTCACCCGGGGATCTCAATGAGGTCTATTTGGTTTTTGTTCACTCGCACTGTGAAGGTGCAGTTGCTTCTGCTGCCAAGCTCAAGGAGAGTTATTGGCACAATAACTACGTTTGAATTTTAAGTGCTTTATCAATCAAATTCCCCAAGGGCTGATCTCATTCTAATAACTCACACCCTCCAACAAAAAGAAAATAAGAAAGACAAACAGACAGACAGATGGCATTACATGGCTCTCCTGGCTGTATTGTCACATATTCTTTGAGTCAGTGTGTTCCCAGAGAAGGGACAAATACAGTCCAGGAAATAAATAAAATATGCGCAATAATAAATAATAAAATATGTGCAAGTCTCACCTATCCATTTATTTACCGACCAGCATTCTACCAATGAGGGAGACTCTGGTCAACCCTCACTGCAGCCCTTTCCTCAAATCAGAGAACATACAGGAAGGTGAGGGAGAAAACAAAGGATGATCTTGCTTTTCTGGTAAGCATTATGCACAATGTGTCACCATCATTTTCTAATTTTTTTTGCTTTATTTTTGCTTTTCTAATTGATGTTATAGTTAAAGTTATTTCTTTTAAAGTTCCAGCCTATTTTACCTGGCAGATCCTCTTGCCCAAGATGGGTGGTGCATCTCAAAAGTTAGGAGCATGGAGGGGACAACCCCAGAAGCTATGCTGAAGATCTTGGACAGTGAAGGAAGTAAGCCCCTTCATTGAGACTGGTTGTGCTTTCCTCACATGGGTGTTCCTTTATAGACTTTCCCTTCAAAACTGATTTTCTGCAAGATATTAAATAACTTAAAACTCCTACATGTAGAACTTTTTATGCATTCAGTTCCCCTATTAAAATTTGATCAATAGTAGAGCAAAAGTGACAGAATTAGGAAGATATCAAAGCTGTGAGACTTAATAAATTCTCCTACTGATACACGTATTAGTCTCCATAGTAATTTTTTGAAATAGAAAAATATGAATACATTCCTGATAATAATGAGGCTTTAAATGTTTTATCTCTATGAGGCGATGTTTCTCATCCTATCTCCCCAAATAAGCAAAGGATCTCTAAGGATCCTTCATGAAAATAACCCAGCAATAAACCAGTGGTATGATGGCCTACCCCTCTCTGATTTGTATTTGCTGTAAACGCTTCTCTCATGGCTAATTTAAAGCTAGCAATGGTTTAACGAACATCTTTCAAATACTTTGTTATTTGAAAATTGACTCTGTAAGTCAGCGAGAGCCAGTACAAGCCGGCTCCCGCACACCAGTGTCACATAATTAAACAACCGAAAAGTTCTTTGCAGAAAGTAAGCCGTTTGTTCGAATAACGTGAATCAGACTCTCAGTTGTCTGAAATTGTTTCAGAAGTTGTAGGACAATTTCCTACCTCTAGGTTTTCAGATACTGACTTCCTGAAAATGTCCCCAGAACAGCCTGTTGAAAGAGCAATATCGAGTGTATTGCTTAATGCAGTGCAGGAGATCACGTCCTTGAAACATTTTTAGTAGCATTTCAGAGGAGCAGAGCAAAGATAGGCCATGCAATGAGGCTTTAGGGTACTGATTTAGGCAGGGTTTCTTATACAGGTAGACAGAGGGGAACTTGATTAGGATAAGTCAAGTTTTTGACATAAAAGTTTAGGATTGGTGAACACACCAAGGTAAGGGTTTCAAAGTGAATTTTGGAGAATAAAGTCATTTGATGTTATCTATCATCCTGAAAAAAATAGATAGATGGATAGATAGATATAGATAGTGTTAGTGATAGTGATATAGTGATGAGGGTAAACTGAGTAGTCTAGTGCTCAGACTAATGGATTTGGGGAATGTCTCTGAAAAAAACAACAAAGTTATTTGCAATTTTATCTTCCTGGGCAAGAGTTTCCTGGATTCTTAAAATTCATTCTATTGAGTTTGATCAAATAGGAAAATGATTTTCATGAACACAGCCAAATAATAAAGTCCCGTGTGGTTGTATCAGGTTTTGGTTCCCAGAAGCAAAGGTCCATGAACCCGGAAGTTTCTCTGCAAGCAACTGGTGATTTTCTTGTCAAGATTAGGAAGGGGCCGTTGGTTCTCCTCACACCTCTCCCACCCCCCACAAGTCATGGGGATAGAAACAGCTGATGAATACTCTGAAGACAACTGCAGAAGCCTAACAAGTATTCTAGAGCTCCAAAATATAAAAGAACAGCAGAGTAGAGGAAGGTTAGGTATTTGTCCGCCTGCTGGAATTAGAGGATTTACAAGTAGTCCTTCCACAGAAGTGTTTCAAAATATTCTACCACTGCCCTTTCTCCACTTTGTGACATATACTCATCTCCTTTTAAAATACAGATTTCTCAATGCAGAGTCCTGTCTAATATTTCAGTGTAACGAGTCATTATTTCATTCATTGGTTCAATCTATTCATCACTCAGTGAAAAAATAAAGTGCCTATTAACTTTCAGACCATAGCAAGCATGCCATCACTAAGATGAACACAATTTTTTTGAGTACCTCACCTAAGAGGGAAAAATGGGGGGTACAGAATATTGTTCTCATGGGTTATAGAATCTCCATTACTCATGAACTTCGAATTTTAAAACTTTTTCAAATGTATGAAAAGGGGAAAAGTATGTCAACTTCTCCCTCTCTTATACACAGTCATAACTTTTATTTCAGAATAGGATATTGCATTTGCATTAGCCACGGTTGTTCTTTTGATTTTCTTTTTGATACAGGATGATCTATCAATATGAGTTTTTATGTAGACCTTGTTAAAATTTTATTGTAGAACTTCAAATTCTTTTTAATTTTATAGGGTTACCATCAGACAATATAACTTCAATGATATCTATTATTCTTTAGTTTTTTGAATTCTAAATACTTTTTTTGTAGCCAAATACATGATCAATTTTTATAATTGTTCCATAGATGAAAAATATTTTCTCTGAACTAGGGATGCTTATTAATTGTTTTCTTGAATTCTCTGTGTTCTTATTTCTGTAATAGGTGTATTGAAGTCTTCCACTCAAATGGTGTTTGGGTCTTTAATCTTCTCAAATTTTGAACAGTTTTACTTGCTGCAAAGAAGTTTTTTTTTTTTAATATTTTATTTATTTATTTGGCAGAGAGAGAGAGAGAGATCATAAGTAGGTGGAAAGGCAGGCAGAAAGAGAGGGGAACAAGGCTCCCCACTGAGCAGAAAGCCCGATGGGGGGCTCGATCCCAAGACCCTGGATCATGACCCGAGTCGAAGGCAGGGGCTGCAAAGGAGTTTTTAAGAGCCATGCCTTCCACATAAACTGTGGAACTCACAGTTTTATCAGAGCATTTTCCTATTTTTAGGTTTAGTACCTTTAATATTAAATTCCACCTCTTTTGTTGTTAATATTCCTGTTCTGCTCCTTTTTCTTTACATTTGCCTGATATTCTTTGTTTGTTCTTTTATGTTCAACACTCATTTTGCCTTAAGGATATGTCTTCTAAGAGTCATGTGACCACGTTTTGGGTTTTAATTCAATCTGATAGTCTCTCTTCTAATGATAGAATACAGTGCATTTATACTTAAGTCAAATAGCTGATATTTTTATCTTATCTCTTCCAACTTTCTTATATATTTGTTACTAATTTTTCACTGATGTCACTTCTTTTCTCATTTTTTCTGATAAAATCTAATTACTACTCATTCTACTTTTTCCTTATTAATTTGAGAGACCTTCCATTTACCTACTCTCAAAATCAGATGCATTTGTCTCTACTGATATTTGAAATATGATACCAAGCATTATCCCCACAAACATGTTCTCCAGTTGAATAAGAAGATACTTCTACACCACTTCCTGTGCCCTCCCCTTGCCCCATGAGACATTAGGAATGCTTTTACTCTGCCCCCTCTAATCCAATTCTTGCTTTTATTGCTTTTATTTTATTTTATTTTGCTAGAGACTATTATTTGAATTTTCCTTGTAGTAGGCTCCTCCCATTGCAAGAGACCTGATTTAAGCTCTTACATTGTTCCAGACAACCTATCATTTTGTATTTAATGGATAATTTAAATTGGTTCTCACTGTTTTCTCTCTTTCTCTTTCCTTATTTTACTTCCAGATGTGGTTCATTTCTTGTTTTATTGGAATCTTTTATCAGGTGACTTTTCTGAGAAGGAACACATGGCAGATAATAGTCTTTTTATATAAAACCAAACCTTGTTTATGAAAATCAGAGGTCCATGGATAATAAAACTTTTTTAATTTTCCATGGACCTCTGATTTTCTCAAAGGTAATTTTAGCTGCAAAAGACATATTGATTTTATCTTTCTGATTTTGGGGTCTGAATTTGAGTAGGTAAAATTGAAAGAATTATTAGAGGAGATTTTATCACTTCATAAAGGTAGCATCATGGATGCTGAGACTAATACTCAGTTATCTATATAATCAAAGTCTCAATAAAGTATCTTAAAACATATTCAATAAGGTAACATGATTTTAAGAAATTTTAACTCTTTCACAAGTGAGAAAACTTGTATTTTTGCTTTTTAAAAAAATAATGGACATCATAAAAGTACAAAGTAGAGAAAATCATTCTAATGAGATATAAAGTCTCCACTACCTGAATAGATCTCACAGAGGACGCAGAATAATAATTTACTACCCCTTATTAGAAGTTCTTAGACTAATTTATCATTTTAACCAGAAGAAAACTAGAATGTTTTTCATTAAGATGATATTTGGCAGTAAAAACTTCACAAGCTCCTTTTTGTTCCTTAAATTATCATGAATAAATTCTTCAAAACAGGAAAAACTTTGCCAAAATTTTAACATGTTATGTAGCTTCTTTTCAGACTTAGTTATTATAATTCAAGGCAAATGAAATTCTCTTGCCTTAAATTCTCTACAACTTGCTATACACACACTCAGATTTTATCCTTCACTGTTTTCTCTTATATTCTGGAACAAACTGACATTTAATTTAGGATAAATCACTTTTTTTTTTCTTGAAAAACAGAAGTACTTACATGACTGTATTTCTCTCTCACTATGGCTTCCACTATAGTCTCAAGCACCCATATTGATTATAACTTCTAACTAAAATAGCTTCTATTTTGCAAAGCAAACTAAAAGATAGAAATCTGAGAAATGTATCATACTTAAAGATTTTATCAGTCTACAAAATTCATGAATACTGATAACAAAACTTTCTTCAGCTATACATACCTTTCACACCTTCAAAAGGAGCAAAAATAAAATAAAACATTCATTAACATGAAGATCACAAAGATATAGCCACTTTTTGGTATATCAAAATCATATACAAAAGGATATGAACTTGAAATTATGTTTAACAATCAAGGTTTCGGTATCAATACTTATAAATTATCTGTATATCCATTGATTATCTTCTGATTAATGAAATTTTTTAAATTCCAAGGTTTTAAGTTGCCTACAGATCTTGGAAATGATGTTCAAACTGACTTATTACAAATATGATTACTGCTATAAAAATGTCCTCAGAGTTATGAAGATAAATTTACATTTTTATAATCTTAAGCACTATGTATCTGCAATGTTAGCTTATTTGGTTAGTAAGCCAAAGCCGGAAGTTTAGGAAATTCATACCATTCACATTAAGCTAGTCTCCTCATGAGAAAACATAACCAAATCATGTTTTATATATATATATATGCTATATTATATTGAACACTGGTAAAGAAAATTATTAAACTGGTCTAACTTGTCAAGAGTCACCTTCATTATGTGGATCAGGATTCTTAATATGTTCTGGGCTAGCAGTTTACGTAATGATATTTTTTTTCCTCAAAAGCCTAGTACATTCACAGTAGATTAGTTTCAAGGCCTGAAGTCGTTTGTTTCATATTTGCCATGGTTCTCACATTGTGGAGAATTCCAGAGTGTTTGTTTCATGCAGGTTATTTCTATTGCTATTCACCATATTTGCAGTTACAGTGGCAATTTAGAAAATCCATTTAAAAATAATAAATAGGTAGAGAGTTAAGATGGCAGAGGAGTAGCAGACTGAGCTGACATCAGGTCACAGGAGTTCAGCTAGATAGTTATCAAACCATTCCAAACACCTACAAATCCAACATGAGATCAAAGAGAAGAAGAGCAGCAATTCTAGAAACAAAAATTTGACCACTTTCTGAAAGGTAGGACTTGTGGAAAAGTGAATCCGAAGCGAAGGGAAGATAAACCAGTGGAGGGGAGAGGCTGGCTCCCGGCAAGTGGTGGAGCAACGGAGCACAAACTTGGAACTTTTAGAAATCTGCTCCACTGAAGGTTATCACTCCAGAGGCTAAGTGGGGGTGGAGCTCTTGCAGGGACAATGTGGTCTCAGGTACCGCAGGGTCACAGAAGGGTCGGGGGTGTCTGAGTGTAGCAGAGCTTGCAGGTATCATGGCGGGAAAGCCAACCACAGAGATAAAGCCAGGGAGTGAGCTCTCAGCTAGGGATTACCTTAAATTGTGATCCATAGTACAGTTGGGCAACTGCTCTTTGGGCACAGACCCCACAAGCAGCAAATCTGGGGAGACCCACCTTCCTCCACCAAAGAACAGAGTGGCAAGAATCTGCTGGGTGTGGAGACTCCAAATGGGACCGTGTGCCAGAGACAGAAATGCTGGGTCACAGGCTGGGTGAGTTCAGAGCACAGCCGGAGACCAGGGAGATGGGAGTGATTAACCGCTTTTCTCTGAGGGTGCACTGAGGAGTGGTGCCCTGAGCTCTCAGCTCCTCCAGGCCGGAGATTGGTAGGTCGCCATTTTCATTCCCATCCTCCAGAGCTCTATGGAAAGCTTTCAGGGAAAAAAAGCGCCCAAGTGAACCCAAGCAGATTACTTAGCCCAGCCCCTGGCAAGGGCGGTGCCATTCCACCTCCAGGAAAGATATTTGAGAATCACTACAACCGGCCCCTCCCACAGAAGATCAGCAAGAACAACCAGCCAAGACCAAGCTCACTGATCAAGGAGAACAGCAGAATACCAGAGGAGGGAAAAGCAAGGCATGGATTTCATGGTTTTCTCCCCATGATTCTTTAGTCTTGCAAAGTTAATTAAATTTTTTAAATTTTATTTTTTTCTCATTCTAATTTTTTTAAACTTTTCCTCTTTCCTCTTTTAATGTTTGTTAACTAGTTTATCTTAACAATAACTTTAAAAAATCTTTTTAAGCCTTCATTATCATAGTCATATTTTATCCTTCATTGTATCTAATTTTATTTTTTGTATATACATTGGATTTTTTCTTCTAAAAAATTTTGGGATATAACTTCTTCTAGTAGATCAAAATATATCCTAAATCAAGCACAGGGCTTTGTTCTAGTCTCCAGCCTGAGCAAATTCTCTCCACTTTCTACTTCCTTTCCCAACCAACTTATCAGTTCCTTTTTTAGAATTTTTTAAATTTTCATCTTTATAATCATATTCCATCCCCTTATCATGTTTACCCTTATCTTTGTGTAATTCTTTCTTTAAAATTTTGGGAGGTAGTTTCTTCTAAGAGACCAAAACACACCCAAACAAGTGGGTGGCTCTGTTCTATTCACCATTCTAATATATATATTTTTTTCATTTTTTAAAAATTTTCCCCCATTTCCTTCCCCCGATTTTGAGTCTCTTCTATTTGGTTAGTGTACATTTTCCTGGGATCTTTGTCACTTTTTTACTATTTTATTCTCACATTAACATATTCTTGTCTGGATAAAATGACAAGGTGGAAAAACTCACCACAAAAAAAAAAAAAGAAAGAAAAAGAACAAGAGGCAGTACTGAAGGCTAGGGACCTAATCAATATGGACATTGGTAATATGTCAGATCTAGAGTTCAGAATGACAATTCTCAAAGTGCTTGCTGGGCTCAAAAAAGGCATGGAAGATATTAGAGAAACCCTGTCTGGAGAAATAAAAACCCTTTCTGGAGAAATTAAAGAACAATAATCTAACCAAGCTGAAATCAAAAAAGCTATTAATGAGGTGCAATCAAAAATGGAGGCTCTTACTGCTAGGATAAATGATGCAGGACTTAGTGGTATAGAAGACCAAATGATGGAGAATAAAGAAGCTGAGCAAAAAAGAAACAAACAACTACTGGACCATGAGGGGAGAATTCGAGAGATAAGTGATACCATAAGATGAAACAATGTTAGAATAATTGGGTGGGATTCCAGAAGAAGAAGAAAGAGAGAGGGGGACAGAAGGTATATTGGAGTAAATTATAGTAGAGAATTTCCCTGTATGGAAAGGGAACAAGCATCAAAATCCAGGAGGGACAGAGAACTCACCACACAATCAATAAAAATAGGTCCACACTCCGTCATCTAATAGTAAAACTTACAAGTCTTAGTGACAAAGAGAAAATCCTGAAAGCAGCTCCCAACAAGAAGTCTGTAACATGCAATGGTAAAAATATTAGATTGGCAGCAGACTTATCCACAGAGACCTGGCAGGCCAGAAAGAATTGGCATGATATATTCAGAGCACTAAATGAGAAAAACATGCAGCCAAGAATATTATATCCAGCTAGGCAATCACTGAAAATAGAAGGAGAGATTAAAAGCTTCCAGGACAAACAAAAACTAAAAGAATTTGTAAACACCAAACCAGACCTACAAAATATTGAAAGGGGACCTCTAAGCAAAGAGAGAGCCTAAAACTAGTAGACCAGAAAGGAACAGAGACAATATACAGTAACAGCCACCTTACAGGCAATAAAATGGCACCAAATTCATATCTCTCAATAATTACCCTAAATGTAAATGTGCTCAATACCCCAATCAAAAGACACAGGGTTTCAGAATGGATAAAAAAACAAAACCCATCAATATGCTGCCTACAAGAAACCCATTTTAGACCTGAAGACACCTCCAGATTGAAAGTGAGGGGGTGGAAAACAATTTACCATGCTAATGGACATCAGAAGAAAGCTGGGGTGGCAATCCTTATATCAGATCAATTAGATTTTAAGCCAAAGACTATAATAAGAGATGAGGAAGGACACTATATCATACTCAAAGGGTCTGTCCAACAAGAAGATCTAACAATTTTAAATATTTATGCCTTTAACATGGGAGCAGCCAACTATATAAACTAATTAATAATGAAATCAAGAAAACACATTGACAATAATACAATAATAGTAGGGGACTTTAACATCCCCCTCACTGAAATGGACAGATCATCCCAACAAAAGATCAACAAGGAAATAAAGGCCTTAAAGAACACACTGGACCAGATGGACATCACAGATATATTCAGAACATTCCATCCCAAAGTAACAGAATACACATTATTCTCTAGTGCACATGGAACATTCCCCAGAATAGATCACGTCCTGGGTCACCAATCAGGTCTCAACTGGTACCAAAAGATTGGGATCATTCCCTGCATATTTTCAGACCACAATGACCTGAAGCTAGAACTCAATCACAAGAGGAAAGTTGGAAAGAACCCAAATATATGGAGGTTAAAGAGCATCTTACTAAAGAATGAATGGGTCAACTAGGAAATTAAAAAAGGAATTGAAAAAATTCATGGAAACCAATGATAATGAAAACACAACTGTTCAAAATCTGTAGGACACAGCAAAAGCAGTCCTGAGAGGAAAGTATATAGCAATATAAGCCTTTCTCAAGAAACAAGAAAGGTCTCAACTATACAACCTAACCCTACACCCTAAAGGAGCTGGAGCAAGAAAAACAAAGAAAGCCTAAACCCAGCAGGAGAAGGGAAATAATAAAGATCAGAGCAGAAAATCAATGAAATGGAAACCAAAAGAGCAGTAGAACAGATCAACAAAACTAGGAGCTGGTTCTTTGAAAGAATTAATAAGATCGATAAACCCCTCACCAGACTTCTCAAAAAGAAAAGAGAAAGCACCCAAATAAATAAAATCATGAATGAAAAGGGAGAGATCACAACCAACACCGAAGAAATACAAACAACTATAAGAACATATTATGAACAAGTATATGCCAACAAATTTGACAATCTGGAAGAAATGGATTCATTCCTAGAGATGTATAAACTACCAAAACTGAACCAGAAAGAAATAGAAAACCTGAACAGACCCATAACCAGTAAGGAGATTGAAGCAGTCATCAAAAATCTCCCAACAAACAAGAGCCCAGGGTCAGACGCTTCTCAGGGGAATTCAACCAAACATTTAAAGAAGAATTAATTCCTATTCTCCTGAAACTGCTTCAAAAAATAGAAATGAAAGGAAAACGTCCAAACTCATTTTATGAGGCCAGCATTACCTTGGTCCCAAAACCAGACAAAGACCCCATCAAAAAAGAAAATTACAGATCAATATCTGATGAACATAGATGTAAATCTGAGAATTACAGACCAATATCCTGATGAACACAGATGGCAAATCTTGCCATGTGCACCAAAATACTAGCCAATTGGATCCAACAGTACATTAAAAGGATTATTCACCACAATCAAATGGGATTTATTCCAGGGCTGCAAAGTTGGTTCAACATCCGCAAATCAATCAATGTGATACAATACATTAATAAAAGAAAGAATAAGAACCATATGATACTCTCAATAGATGCTGAAAGAGCATTTGATAAAGTACAGCATCCTTTCTTGAGCAAAACTCTTCGAAGTGTAAGGATATAAGGTACAAACCTCAACATTATCAAAGCCATCTATGAAAAACCCACAGCAAATATCATTCTCAATGGGGAAAAACTGAGAGCTTTTCCCCTAAGGTCAGGAACACAGCAAGGATGTCCACTATCAGCACTGCTATTCAACATAGTACTAGAAGTCCTAGTCTCAGCAATCAGACAACAAAAAGAAATTAAAGGCATCCAAATCAGCAAAGAAGAAGTCAAACTATTACTCTATGCAGATGATATGATACTTTATGTGGAAAACCCAAAAGACTCCACTCCAAAACTGCTAGAACTCATACAGGAATTCAGTAAAGTGCCAGGATATAAAATCAATGCACAGAAATCAGTTGCATTTCTTTACACCAACAACAAGACAGAAGAAAGAGAAATTAAGGAGCTGATTCCCATTTACAATTGCACCCAAAACCATAAGATACCTAGGAATAAACCTAACCAAAGAGGCAAAGAATCTATATTCAGAGAACTATAAAGTACTCATGAAAGAAATTGAGGAAGACACAAAGAAATGGAAAAACATTTCATGCTCATGGATTGGAAGAATAAATATTGTGAAAATGTCTATGCAACCTAAAGCAATCTACACACTTAATGCAATCCCATCAAATTTTTTTCCAAAGAAATGGAACAAATAATCCTAAAATTTATATGGAACCAGAAAAGACCTTGAATAGCCAGAAGAAAGTTTAAAAGGAAAGCCAAAGTTGGTGGCAACACAATTCTAGACTTCAAGCTCTATTACAAAGACAGTATGGTACTAGCACAAAAACAGACACATAGATCAATGGGAAAGAACAGAGAACCCAGAAATAGCACCTCAACTCTATGGTCAACTAATCTTTGACAAAACAGGAAAGAGAATCCAATGGAAAAAAGTCTCTTCAACAAATGGTGTTGGGAAAATTGGGCAGCCACAAGCAAAAGAATGAAACTGGACCATTTCCTTACACCACACACAAAAATAGACTCAAAATGGATGACAGACATCAATGTGGGACAGGAATCCATCAAAATCCTTGAGGAGAACACAGGCAGCAACCTCTTCAACCTCAGCCGCAGCAACTTCTTCCTAGAAACATTGCCAAGGTGAGGGAAGCAAGGGCAAGAATGAACTATTGGGACTTCATCGAGCCAAAAGCTTTTGCACAGCAAAGGAAAGAGTCAACAAAACCAAAAAACAACTGACAGAATTGGAAAAGATATTTGCAAAAGACATATCAGATAAAGGGCTAGTATCCAAAATCTATAAAGAATTTATCACAAGCTGGTGCAACCACTCTGGAAAACAGCATGGAGGTTCCTCAAAAAATTGAAAATAGAGCTACCTTATGACCCAGCAATTGCACTACTGGGTATTTATCCTAAAGATACAAACGTAGTGATCCAAAGGGGCACGTGTACCCGAATGTTTATAGCAGCAATGTCCACAATAGCCAAGTTATGGAAAGAACCTAGATGTCCATCAACAGATGAATGGATAAAGAAGAGGTGGTATATATATACGATGGAATACTATGCAGCCATCAAAAGAAATGAAATCTTACCATTTGCGACGACATGGATGGAACTAGAGCGTATTATGCTTAGCGAAATAAGTCAACTGGAGAAAGACAACTACCACATGATCTCCCTGATATGAGGAAGTGGAGATGCAACAGGGGTGGGAGTTAAGGTGGTAGGAAAAGTAAAAATGAAAGAAGATGGGATCGGGAGGGAGACAAACCAAAAGAGACTCTTAATGTCATAAAACAAACTGAGAGGGGTGGGGGGAAGAGGGGTTGGGAGAGGGTGGTGGGGTTACATTATATGTTTAAATAAAGCTTAAATAAAGTTAAAAAAATAAAAAAAAATAAAAAAAAAAGAATTTATCAAACTCAACACCCAAGGAACAAATAATCCAATCAAGAAATGGGCAGAGGACATGAACAGACATTTCTGCAAAGAAGACATCCAAATGGCCAACAGACACATGAAAAAATGCTCCACATCACTCGGCATCAGGGAAATACATATCAAAACCACAATGAGATACCACCTCACACCAGTCAGAATGGCTAAAATTAACAAGTTAAATGCTGACTTGTTACACAGATGCTGGTGAGGATGTGGAAAAAAGGGAACCCTCCTAAACTGTTTGTGGGATGCAAGCTGGTGCAGCCACTCTGGAAAACAGCATGGAGGTTCCTCAAAAAGTTGAAAATAAAGCTACCCTACAACTCAGCAATACTGCTGGGTATTTACCCTAGATATAAAAATAGTGATCTGAAGGGGCACTTGCACCTGAATGTTTATAGCAGCAACGTCCACAATAGCCAAACTATGGAAAGAACCTAGATGTCCATCAACAGATGAATGGCTAAAGAAGATGAGGTATATATATACAATGGAATACTACGCAGCCATCAAAAGAAATGAAATCTTGCCATGTGCAACGACATGGATGGAACTAGAGGGTATTATGCTGAGCGAAATAAGTCAATCAGAGAAAGACAATTATTATATGATCTCCATGATATGAGGAATTTGAGAGGCAGAGTTGGGGGTTTGGGGGATAGGGAAGGAAAAAATGAAACAAGATGGGGTTGGAGGGAGACAAACCATAAGAGACCCTTAATCTCATAAAACAAACTGAGGGTTGCTGGGGGGAGGAGGCTATGGAGAGGGTGGTTGGTTTATGGACAATGGGGAGGGTATGTGCTATGGTGAGTGCTATGAAGTGTGTAAGCCTGACGATTTACAGACCTATACCCCTGGGGCAAATAATACATTATATGTTCATAAAAAAATTAATAAAAAAAAAAAAAGACCCAAAGAAGAAAAAGTTAAGAAACCAGAAAATAGTTCCAGGAGTTCCAAGAGCCATCTAATAAGAAAGCCAGAGAGAAAACAAAGAAAAAACAGGAGTGGGTGGCTAGAGAAGTGGTTAATAAAGTAAGTAAATAATAAAATTTCCCAGAAAAAAATATTAATAAACAGGTTAACATAAATGGAATTTTTAATTTTAAATGACTCTATTTCTTATATTTTTTTCCTAAAACCAAAAAATTAGAAGGGTGGAATTGTTTTACAGTTTTGAAAATATCTGGCTTAAATTTTTTTTCTAATTTTAAAAATATCTGGCTTTGAAAATGCCTGGGTTAAAAGAAAACAGCTGAATTTCCATACTTGCTTCTACATTCAATCTGTTGAGAAATGTTTTGATGGAAGCATATGAGGAAAATCTGGCCTATACAGGTAAGGAAGGAGAGGACCTCTCAGACCTCTGGAAGGGTATTCCTTAGACCACCCTTTGACAATGGCCGCTTTCGAACAGTATATGTTAGCCATCATCATTTTCCCATCCTAATCTAGTACATACTTCACATATAAAACTGAAATAAATATTTCACATAACAATACTTCCCTAAGGAAAAACAAGATTCATTTTTTTTCATTTTCTGTGAATTCTGGGAACAGTTTGTATTAGCACTTTTATATGTCTAAAAAACAATCAGAACAGATTTCCTTTAATTTAATGTACCTAGCAATCTAATTTATTAATAACCCTCCAGAAGCAAGAAGATATTTCATAGTCACCCCCAAAAGATAAAGGTTTTTCTGAATCACAAACACACAAACAAAAACACATAAATTTGGCCCAGTTGTATGACTTCAGCTGCAAACAAACATAAATCTGGAAACACAAAAACTCAATAGTTTAGATCCAAAAAGCTGCTGTCCTTCCCAATAGTCACAAAGTACTTTTCAATTGATTTGAGCTCACAAGGAGGAAAACACAAAAAGATGAACAAATCAAATTTGTCATACCGCACCCTTCAGAGACTAGATCTCCATCATCCATTTGACAGAGATCACCAGTGGTCAGACCATAAAACCAAATTCCCAGCCATTGCCGCCACCAATGGGGAATGATTTTATTGACCATGTAGGAACCAGAAAAAAGCAAAACCACAGAATCAATACAGAGAAAGAGAGAAAGAAAGAAACAAGAAACAGAGCATCAGCCAAGTTAAACTTCCATTGCTGCTTGGCATTTACTCCAGGGGACCAAGAAAAGACAGCCAAGAGTGAGCATAAGCAGCTCATAAGGTAACTTTTCCAGCAAAGCAGGTCTTCAGTTGAGTGCACTTGGGCATTTCAGTGGATGATCTCCAAAACTGTTACAAGGATCATTTTCAAAAAGGTAAAACCATGATTCTTGTGCAAGTTAACATGAGCACTTGTCAATGATTTTTTAAAACTCCTTAAATAAGGAGAAAACCACTAAAATGTGTTTTTTTTTAAGGTTCAATGAGAATTCAAGAAGGTAAGTATATACAGGCAACTTAATTAATGAATGTTCAGATAAAATTGCTGGGTAGATTAAAAAGAAACCAGGTAAATGTCTTACAGTACCCTACACTGTATCCTGTGGTGTTACGTGTTCTACTGCACAGAAATTACTTTGTCTCTCCCGAACAAAAATCGGCACCTTACGCTCAGCCACTACAGACTTGTAGAAGAGCTCAGTTAAAAGAAAGCCAAGCCCAACACTGCATGGAAAAAAGCACCCAACAATCTCTTCGACCCATTTTCAACTCTAGGACTATTTTTTTTTTGACAGTTCACACCATGCCTCAATGCATCCTTTCTCAGGCACCCTACTAGAACCTGGTGAGCCCTTTCAGCGTGCAGTTGGCTCTCTTTTTCAAATTTGGGACATTTCATGCTACTATTTATTGACTCTCTTTCTTCAGTTCCTCTTTCTCCTTCTGGAACTCCTACAATGAATATAATGGGTCTTATGGCTCCAACTTTCTTTTCCCTAATTATTTCCCTTTCTTGATATTTTCCCACAAATTTCTATCTCAAAAAGTATCTTCTCCTTCAGATCTGCCATTGAATCAATTCATTTCTACTTATAGAAAGTCTTGTTTGTGCTACACTTGAATCTCCTTAAATGCTCTGATTTCTTTGTTCTTGCTTAAGTTATCTTTTGTCTTTTCCTACAACTCTTGTTTTGCCAAGCAAGTGTTCTATTTGTACTGACTACTCACCTTTCTTTTGCAAAATCCCTTAGATCAGTTGTTATTTTGTTATCATTGTTGATTCGTTGGAGCTCATGTCTGATACTCTCCCAGCCTGTTGCCCTGGGAAGACTCAGCCCACTCCTTCAGCTGATTCTTGGCCTGCTGTGGGCTGGAATATATGGCATATTTAAACAAAGCTGATCTTGAATCTCCTTCTTGATCTTGATCTTGAAGTTCTTCCCAAGAGCCTCTGCTTCATCAGAAGGGTCTCTAGTGCCGCTTTCTCAAGTGCTTACCCAGCCCACAGGGAAGAAAGGCCCCACCCACTCTTCTCACCCAGATTCCCACAGCCCAAGACCTCACTTGGATCCAGCAACCTGTGAGCTCTACCAACCACATGGTTCAGGAGAGGCAAACAGACTGGAGTTGGGTGTGGAGCAAAGGAAGTAAGGATTCATTCACTCATCATCTTTCTGAATTCTTTACCAGATATAACTCCTGATTCTTCTTCATTAATGTTGCCTGTAAGTCCCCAAATCTGCTGCTGATGTTAGCCCATGATGTTGTATGTAGCAGTAGGGAAGCAGGCAGGAAGCAGTAAGCTGGAGGTTGTTCTTAAAATCAACAGGAAGCGCGGAAAAATTAAACTGTATGGAACTAGGAAGGCTAAACTATGTCTTCATGAAGCTTGAAAGAAGCAAAGTGGTCAAGTCTAGATTCCCTACATTGCCAAATCTCTGGTTGGCATTAGAATTTGGGTTACCCTCACTACCACTTGTGTATCAGTCAATGAACTTGTTAATATAAGTTCTTTAGTTATTTTTGTTGAATTTCTACACTTAAGAGGGTAGGTTGTTTAAAGAAAGGGTCAAGTCTAAAGCCATACTGAGCCAGGACAGAACTTTTGGTGAAATGCAGGAAAGTTAAAACAGACTTGCACAGAAGGAAGAAGCTGTTCTGGATTTGTGTTATTGGAATTCTTTTGAAATTGCTTGTCTTTTTCTCCTGTGCATCTGTTGCAAGAAAAAGGACCTGGGGCTACATCATAATGGGCAGGTCCTCATCCTGGAAGGCCTGGGTCCAGATGCCATAGACCAGCGCTTCTCCAGGCCTTAGAACAAACCCTTCTCCTCTCTGATTTTAGGACAGTCATACTTGAGTGTCTTTCCTCTTCTTGCCCACTGTGTGCTGAAATCCAGTGAGCTGGTATTAGTGTGTGGCTTAGGGGACAGACACCAATAAGGTTTATGGCTATTTTGTCATGGTCATTGTGGGTTTTGTATTTATTACCGTTTATCTCAATCACTTAGGTCTGACTCCTCTGGATTAAAAACATCTCATGACATATTGTGGTACAGCTCAGCTCCCAAGGAAACTAGATTTAAGTTTGGAGTTAAACTTCCAGGATTTATAGGCTACCTGAATTTCTCTCTTACACATCACCTTTGCACTCTGATGCCGTTAGAAGACTGATCACTAATGATGCTCTACTTAAGATAATAAGCCTCGCTTTGTAAAGGTGGGGAATGACATATCCTTTAGGATTACATAAGACAATTTTAATTTTTATAGCTCAGTAAAGAAGAGACAAAACTGAAGCATTATCAATATGATTTGAACCTAGAAATGGGTTCAGAGACTCTCCTGCCTTGTTCCCATCTGATGTCCACAATTATCCACAGATGAAATAAGAAAACAAATGTGGTTGAATATTTGAACAGTACCCTGATTCTGCTTTTCACCTTTGTAAACAGAAAATATTGCTTGTTTTCGTTTTAATTGATTTGCAGCTTTAATGTCTTGTTTATAAAGATAGAAAAACAAAAAGAGAATATAAAAGTCGCCCATGGTCTCAATAACTAGAGTTAACCTCTGTTAACATTTGCAGAATTCACTTTTAGTCTTATATATACATATGTTTTAAGAGCTCATTTATATCTATATTTTCACTTTATTTAATTATCTGAGCAACATAGAGCTAATTTTTCATTAACAATCTTTTTTCAAAATCATATGTGAATATTATTTTCTAATTATAAAATCCAATAGTGATATAAATATTAGTTTAATGCTCTTTTATTTCCCAATCTTTGCCAGTAAAACCCAAGAATATACACCTGAAAAATCATGGTATTGTTTTTTGTCCTTTTATTTTTTTATTTTTGTATTTCATTTGGGTACCAATTTAAAACAATTAGCTGGGCCCCACTCTACATATGTGTCTGACCTCTGTATTCTCATCATGGTCCTTTAGGACAATCTGGGTTTTATATCCTTGCAAGTAACCTGTTTGTTTTTCTTGCTTGAAAACTTTAAATTGTTTTTATACTAGAAATTCACATTTTCACCAGCATATATGTAGGACTCCTCAACCTCATTTATTCTGCCTGGAACGTTTTCCTAGGTCTATAGTGTCAGGTAATTTTTTCAGATCCAGAAAATTTCTTTATATATCTTTGGTTATACACTTAATTACAGTTTTTACTCTTCTCATTCAGTCTCTTTCTTAAGGGCACCAATTATTCATAGCTTTATATTCTATCTCCCAATCTATCACTTCTTTTTATAGTTTTCTTTTTTTCTACATTACATAAAAGATTCTGAATTAACTAACCCGAATACAGATTTTAATTCCGCGATGGAGTTTTAATTTCTATGTCTTTTTTCTTAATAATGGCCGTTCTCTTTTGATCTTTATCAAGTCCCCCTTCAAATACTCTTTCATCGGTTTTTTTTGTCTTTTAATGACTCAAAGCATGTGTATCCTAAACTTTCTCTTTTACTATGATGAACTTTCACACTTTTTTTTATAACAATACAGATTTATTACCCTTCTAGTTTCTTTAGGTTAGAAGTCTGATATGTTCTCGTGGAGCTAAAATCAAGGTGTCAGCAGAGCTGTGTTCCTCCTGAAGGCTCTAGGGGAGAACCCGTTTCCTTGACTTCTCCAGCTTCTAGGTACTGTCTGCATTCCTGGGCTCATGGCTTTTCCATTCAACTTCAAGGCCAGCACTGCAGGATCTTCAAACATCTCTTTCACCGTTTCACTGAAATTCTTACTTCCTTCTTTCTCTCTTTTTTAAATTTGAGTAGAGTTGACACATAATGTTTCACTAGTTTCAGGTGCACGATATAGTGATTGCACAGGTCTATGCATAGGTCTATGCATTATGTTCACCAAAAGTGTAGCTGCCATCTGTCCCCATACATCGCTATGACAGTATAATTGGCTATGTCTCATACTGTGCCTTTTACTCCCCTGACTTATTCACTCATAACTGGAAGCCTGTATCTCCCCCTCCCCTTCACCCATTTTGCCCAACCCCTCCTCCCCTCTTCCCTTTAGCATCCATCGATTTGTTCTTTGTATTTATAGGTCTTATTCTGCTTTTTGCCTTCATTTGTTGTTGTTGTTTCAGATTCCACATATAAGTGAAATTAAATATACTTGTCTTTCACGGTCTGACTCAATTTCACTTAACATAATACCCTCTAGATCCATCCATGTTGTCTCAAATGGCACAATCTCATCCTTTTTTATGAATGTCTAATGTCCCACTGTGTATATATACCACATCTTCTTTATACATTAGTCTACTGATGGACAATTAAGATGTTTCCATATCTTGGCTATGGTTAATAATGTTACAACAAACATAGGGGTGCGTTTATCTTTTCAAATTAATTTTTTCCTTTTCTTTTGGTAAGTACTCAATAGTGAAATATTGGATCACTAATATTTTTAGGTTTTTATAGGTTTTTTTTTTTAGTTTTTTAGGGGTTTTTTTTAGTTTTTTTTTTAGTTTTTAGTTTTTTAGGTTTTTTTTTAGTTTTAGATTTTTAGCTTTTTTAGTTTTTAGTTTTCTTAGTTTTTTAGGTTTTTTTTTT